>NQII01006755.1:38130-49870 GCA_002778355.1 Clitarchus hookeri
GGCGGGATCGACTACAACACGCGAGGCTCACGACACATTTTGGAATTGTTTTGATGAAGTGGCGAATGAAAATAATAGATCGTGTCAGGATCAAGAGAAAAACGCGATTGCAAATGAAATTGATTATTATTTAAAAACAGCTCGTATTGATCGTAGCTCCGACCCTTACTTTTGGTGGAGTGTCAATACAAACCAATATCCAAATTTGTCAAAATTTGCTAAAATTTATCTTTCAGCTCCATGCAGCAGCGTCTATAGTGAAAGGTTGTTTTCTGAAGCCGGCCTTGTCTATGAAAACAAGCGCAATCGCTTATTGCCATTACACGCAGAACAAATTGTGTTCATCCATCACAATTTGCCATTAGTTAATTTTGAATATTAATAAATTGTGTTTAATATTCATAATAAAGAAACCACCTTAACTTATTGATTTTCATTTGTTTGGCATGAATTTTAGAATGGATTAAATATTATACCTATCTAATGTGGACAGTAGTTGCATTTATTGCATAAATTTAATCCAACTTTGATATTTTTGTACTATCCGGTATCCGGCCGAACCGAATATTGACTCACTATCCGGTATCCGGCCGAAATAGAACAAAGGGCCGGATAGGCCGGATAACGGATAGTAACCGGATATCCGTTTCATCTCTAGTATTTATCGATTGTCGTAAATTAAAACAATATGAGACAGCCCATTCCAAAACGTCACTTATTCATTTTTTTTTCAAAATACAATTTTTTGGTCCATTGGATTCTTGACGTTCTTCTGTCGATAAATCTGCATCATTTGGCTACCAAAAGTCCTTTTTTCCTGTTAGAATAAAAATACAGTTGCCTGCTGTTTCAAAACATCTCTTCTCCTGAAACTTTATACAAAATGACCGTTGAAGAATGTATCACTTTGTTCAGAAATAAACTACACTTTTGCTTATATGGCTTGTGTGGTTGTTTTAGTCCTCCACTTTCATAACGTCTCTTTGTCCAACGTTTGGTATTCCAAAGTGTCTCTTGTCCTTTACATAAATGTCCAAAACGTCTCTTCACCTATGCACTGTTACTAATACTGATGTCTGAAAGGATTTCAATGGCATTAGCTTGTAAAGTATCGTCTCATATGATTTCTTTATTATCATCCATGGTGCAGTGGATTGCCTACCAGGTATACAACCCCACTTTTATACAGATGGTTGATATCAAATCTGGCTAACACTGACCTCGAATTTATTATTTAATCTCAGATAGTTTCTGACATTCTGCAAATAAGTAATTGTTAGTCTTAATTTTCAAGGGCATGTCCCTCCTTTAATAATTACGTCATGTCATACGTCATATCATGTTTTTTACCCCATTTCCCATAACCGATCATCTCACATTTCAGATTAATGCTGTAAAAGTGACGGAAGTTGACACGTGCCTTAAATTTTAAAAACATAAGTTAAAAATCTTAAATTGATTTATTAGAGAACAATATGCGTCCAAACATTTTATGAAGTTACGCCAATTTTGTAGAAAGAGTTTTACTTATAGACTGTTCTGTGAGTATTGGAAGATGAGAATGATAAGAGTATTAGGTATGGACTGGGAAAGATGAATAATTTAGCGTTATACGTTACGTTTTGAATAGATCGGTACGCGACGCAACAGACGTACTCGAAAATTTGTAATTAACGCATGGGTCACCATTTCGATTTTTTTGGTGGAGCAGTTTTATTAGTTCCACATTACCCAAAATTGTAATCATTATACTTCTGGAAACAAACTATAGTGGGTCATTATCGTTGATTCTATTGTGTGTTTGTCGGGTAAAACTTTTGGATCCGTTTCCAGAACTCCACCAAACTCGATACTCTTATAGAAATCAGTGAAGAAACTTTACTTCAATAGTTTTCTACCAATCCGAGATACAAATATATGATTGATAATCTGCAATGCTACCATTTAATTCCGTACACATATCCTTATTAGTCACCCATCTGGGAACATAATGCTACAACATGTAAACAAATATTTTGTGCCTTATCTTGAGTGCCACTGTTAGATCTCTGTTCGGCATGGTCTACAAGTAATGTCATAGTGAACAACCATAAAAATATATAATTTTAGCAGTTATACCACTTACTATAAAATTAGCGATCATGTGATACGAGGTGTGCCGACTAAGTAACAAGACTGGCGAGAAAATTTGATTTAGCGCCAGAATATTATAACGCATTTCTGATCTCCTTGAACATACTCCCCTTACCTATCTGTACACCTCTGCACATGTATTTTGCACAGCTCAAAGCAATATTTCAGCTCATCGAACGTCACCCTCTTTAACAGATTTGCTCATTTTATTTTCACCTCTTCAACATACTGAAGTATGTTCTTCTCTGTATATTCTTCTTTGGGAAACATGTAAAAGTCACAAACAACTAGGTTAGATTGTTATGTGAAATGCCTGAGAACGAGGGTGCGTTTGTCTGCTTTAATTACTTTACTTAACAGAGTGGATATTATGAGCGGGAGCATTGTCATGATGTACACTGTACAAATTAAGTGTATATTTACACAAATAAAATTTTCGTTAATTTTTCTTTTTTCTGTGTAATTTGGTAAAACGAGTACAGTATTTGCAATTCTACACTAATGTTCCTGTAAATTCAAATATAACTACAAGTATTTGTTTAAAACATACGATCTAGCGGTAGGGAGTAGAACTACTACGAACTCCTTTTGTGTGTTCAAAAGGAAATCTCAACACCTGCTGGTGGAATATGCTTACTTTTGTATATAACTACGTATTCTATATTTGAAGTAAATTTTTTCTGCCCCCTCTACTAGTATTTTCTCTACCTACTAATAAAGAACATGGTTTCCACCTATCTGTCTCCTGTAGCATTTTCTGTTAATGCAGGCAAGAATTTTTAATTATTTTCTGTCGAAAGGGCTTTTACGGTGTCTATGCCGGTTTTCCCCCTTTTCTTATAAGTATAGTAGTTTAGATATAAGTACACTCAGGGAGGTTGTCATGGCCGAAAGCTGACCATGGCAGTCCAATCTCTAGCTGCCGCGATGCATGTCTCCTTGCATGATATCCTTATATTGTAGGCGTATGGGGTTTAACCCTGAGACGCAATTAACTTCCGTCCCTACCGCGGGCTCACACGCAACACTTAGTTTTAGAGCAGGTTAGTAAAAAAAAATTAGAAGTCTATTTTTTCCCACGTTTTGGAGATAACTTTTTATAACTCTGTTAAACAACCAAATTAAAAAAAAAGGAATTAAAAAAACATAAAAAAAAACGCAGTTGTATAAGAACATATACTGAAGGTAAAATTGCTTAGTTAAACAGAAATTGTGTTATTGCAGTTCCAGTGAATCTGCTATTTTACTATTTTCTTAGTGATAAAGTACACACACACCCTGGTGAAATTAAAATTTCTATATCAGTGTAAATGTACTTGCCGTGAAGAGAAAATACACGAATGTTGCAATTTGTTTTCTGCTACATAGTAATAGTAGTTTTACACTATTCAATGTGAAGTTATATGTACAAATTACATGTTATTTTACTTATTTGTATGCTAATATTATTTGGACGTAGAGTAAAAAAAACATTGACATATGTTGGTGTAAAATTACACTGGTGTCTGTGGAGACACTTCTTCCACATATATTTGCTGTAAAATAAGGAAATTTTTTTTACAGTGTAGAGTGCAGGAGCAGTTATTCTAGGCGTACGATATTTTCTTTCTGATAAGTTCTTTTAGGTTGGCAGGACCTCAGGTTCACACGAAATTTCAGGCTGGTCCANTAGGCGTACGATATTTTCTTTCTGATAAGTTCTTTTAGGTTGGCAGGACCTCAGGTTCACACGAAATTTCAGGCTGGTCCAGATGCCAACTAAACCACATGGAAAGAAGGCCCGAGGGCTGTTTACTCCGGAAGCACCAAGAACACCTCTCCCACAGCTGCTCCACTCGCCACCATGTGTAGGGGGGAAATGGGCAATGGGAGTCAGCGGACAATGGTGGTCATGCCTATAACGTCGAAACCACAATGCGAACTGTACTGGGTGGGATTCACCGGAAGGTTACGTGTGTGACAACTGCTAAGATACGTCGACTCTCATTACCCCATATGATGACTACAATTACCCGTATGTTGGGACAATGGTGGTCAAGGTGATTTTGTTTAAAATTATTTATAATTGCCAAAATACGTTCCCAGCGTTTATTAAACTGTTCAGACTGAGAGGTTATTAGTCATACTACCATAAGGATTTATTTTAATAACGTCTAAAGAAGAAACTGGTATTTCCTATCAATTATTGCGTACGTGGCTCCAATGACCCCTTTCTCCCCTATACCCTAGACTCGTTCTTTAATAACCACGTCACTTGCTATGCTGAGGGAACTTACTGCGAGAATTAAATATGTTAATTCACTTTCTCTTTGTCATTCTCTAAGATAGTATAACATCAAAAGTACAGTTTTTTCACCATATCTTGGAAGCTACCTAACCCATTTTACCTAACCATTTTACCGTAGGCCACCTAATATAATATGATTTTATAGTCCATTCACGGTTACTTCCAACTTTTCTGAAGCCCTGCTAAAGTTCTGCTTTTATGGTGTTCTTCCACCTAATGAAACTAAGCTTAACAGAGTCTAGAAAATTACCCCAAAGGAACAGCGCAACGCATCCGTGCGCGCTCAGTGAAAATAATATTTAGCGCAAGAATTATTTATTACTCAAAATAATTATAAATCAAATAATATGATTTATAGATAAAATATAATTAAAAGTTTTATTTAACCAAAAATAAGGTATTTCGATGTTAACAGAAGTATGAAACGTTTGTGATAAATTGCATATCTAGGAAACAAGCAAGCACGTCATACATGGGGNGGGGGAATTGTTCAAATGTTTGATTCAAAAAGTGCGAAGAAATCACGAATGGACTATAGTACATAAGACTCTTACTTTTGAAATGAAAGCAAAATAAATATTCTATATTGTATACTGTATCAGACAAGACATATTTGAACCAAACTTGGTTCGCTGATTGTACCCGTTGTGTGCTTCAATATACTAATTCATTGCATATTTTGTGCAATTTTTTCAAGTTCTTTTGAACTGTTTAATAAAGTGTCTTGAAATATAGCACATAATTGGTTAAAAGAAAGACATCATAATAACATATGAATTTAGTGTACGAGTTTTATAATTCAATCTAGCAGCTGCATAAATATTTAAGTTTAGAACGGCTTGTCTACCAAACAAACATGATATGCTGGTAGTAACCGTGCGAACATTAAATAAACTTATTCTTACATTTTGTCATTTCCTAAGACGGTGCCATCTGAAATATAAATCCCAATAAAATAATCTACTTATAATAATATGAGTTAATAATTTTATAAATGGTTACCTGGTTACATTTCCTTACATATATATAATTTATTGTAGTTAATGTCGTCATCTTAGAGTGTTGAGAGCTAATTTTAAGAAGCAATTTGTAAAATTTCGAATTTCTGCTTCAAAAAAATGGCACCACCCATCGCTCGGTTAAACCAGGGCGTTGCACTTCAGAGATAGGTGGCTCACTCTGGCACAGTAGTCTGAAACTTGACAATACTCCGCCAAATGCTTACGTTTCTTAATGCCTCATTACCGTTATATCTCACAGTCATTCTGATTGGTGCATCATGATTGACCAGGAATCCAGTGAACATCAGGAATATGTTTCAGAAGTGAAATAAGTCCAGCATCATTGTTTCCTCTTTAATTCTTTTAATCTCTATGACAAAACAACAAGCGTGTGCGACCATACAGTTGCCATTCCCGGCTATAATGCGGAAGATCTTTAGTTCTTTCAAGACCAGTTGAATGAGGTGTTATTTTATGTACATTGTGAAGACCGGATCGGGTCAAGGCACTGTAGCTATGTCGGGGTCCACGTCTGCAAATTAATTTAAAAATTCTTTGGACCAAGGCTGTCGATAATTTACAAATATTTGGCCAAGACGTCAGCGATATTACCCACCATGTGGCCTTGAGATCGGGACACCATTGCTCCAACATCTAGCACTATAGTCTATCCCTGTCCTCAAGACCAATCGACACAGATGAATGTGCTGCCGTTAATCTGAGAAGTATTATCATAATTTGGGTAATCCGGCCACAGTTATTGTTTTCTTGTTCCGTTCTCCGCCCACTGTGATATGCTCTTGATTGGTTACATTGCACACATTAGGAATATGCTCGTTTTGCTTACAACTTCCTAAACATTTGAGTCGTAGTTTCCTTTTATCGCAATTTAGGAGCAGGTGGGTGATTTCTCAGTAAAAGGCGGCGAGATTAACAACAAGACGTTGCAGCGTTGTTCACTTTGCATGAANAGCAGGTGGGTGATTTCTCAGTAAAAGGCGGCGAGATTAACAACAAGACGTTGCAGCGTTGTTCACTTTGCATGAATCGTTTTAAACGTTTCGGCGAGTCTCAATTTGACGCACAGAAAACAAGTACATTCAGCATCGTATCATCAAGTTTTCAGTTTTTTCAAACACAGAAAACTTTTCGAGCATCTATTAAAAACAAGAAGAAAACTGCAGGTAAAAGTACGGCAATACCTAAATATACTCCCTGCTCAGATTATCTCATGTAAAACCACACCGGAAACAATCAGCAGATAAGCAGCAACAGAATAGTTCTGCATACGGGCTTCGGAGAAGCAGCAACCAACCTGCTGTACCAGCAGCATAATGTTGTGTTTATTCATTACAGTTGCTGCGGGAGCAAGCCATATATTGCTGAAGTGGTTATGCTTAAGGAACTATTTGCACTGCAGAAGGAACAGTGTGTTCTGCTGTAGGAGCTATACTCATAGTTGCAGATACAAACACAGACAAGGACACAACAAACAGGTACGTTGGAGTTCCTATCTTCATAAACAATACTCATGGTACATACAACCAATCTAACAGCTGTCTCTTTATCAACNAATACCTAAATATACTCCCTGCTCAGATTATCTCATGTAAAACCACACCGGAAACAATCAGCAGATAAGCAGCAATAGAATAGTTCTGCATACGGGCTTCGGAGAAGCAGCAACCAACCTGCTGTACCAGCAGCATAATGTTGTGTTTATTCATTACAGTTGCTGCGGAACCAAGCCATATATTGCTGAAGTGGTTATGCTTAAGGAACTATTTGCACTGCAGAAGGAACAGTGTGTTCTGCTGTAGGAGCTATACTCATAGTTGCAGATACAAACACAGACAAGAACACAACAAACATGTACGTTGGAGTTCCTATCTTCATAAACAATACTCATGGTACATACAACCAATCTAACAGCTGTCTCTTTATCAACAGCCCTGGTGGGTCACAGGTACAGAAAGTCGGTTCCTACAACCATATGTTTTCTCAGTTCACTGGTACAAGTCGTGGGCTCCACTTGTCAGGCTCCCGTCTTCCTGGCGCCTAAACTGCGTCGCGGAGTGCTTGAATTACACGATTTTCTACGAAACTTTTCAACGTGCGTCCAATGTGCTGATCTACGAAATCAACAAACACTTCCGACGAGGGCTGTTCAGTGCTTTCAAGACGGCGCGTACATGATAAACACCGCTTCAGACTGCAACATGATTATGAACTGCTTGTTCGTAGCGCTGTAGCTCAAAATGTGATCTACAGATACATATAAAAGTACTCAAGGGCACTGCATTGAACCTTGCCACAGACTTCCCACCAATAAAATAACAGGGTCGCTGGTGAAAGTCCTATAGGTACACGCAGTACGAGAACACTGCACGCCTGTTCAGAGATTTGACTTAGTAGTGACGGCGCACCTGGTGTACGTGGCAGAATCGCCCTTATCGCTTCCGCGCTTCTTGGTCTCACACGCCGAAATACCTCCAGGCAGGTGGGCTCCTTATGGGCGCTCAGGAGTATCAAATACAACCAGCAATTTCAGCACACGACACACCTTTTTATTATATTACATAATAGCCTAAATAAAGTATGACAATGAAGGAATATGACATTTCAAAAATTAATAAACCTAGATATTAGAAGTTTAAATTTATATATTTTGTAATACAAATCTTAAAATTGAACAATATAAATACGTTAGAATATAGCTAAAAAAAAACTAATAATGTTATAAAAATGACATGAATAATAAATTTATATGTTGTTTTGGGTAATTTGTTATGCAGTTCAGCCGTATTTCAATTTTAATTTCTGAGATAAAATTGAAAGCCAAAACAGCAAAAGGTTAAACTCTTAACATAAGTGAACCTACCGTCGGATTTCGAACCATTTTTCGACATGCCTTTTATGATGTGTCTTCAACAATCAACGCAACTAAAAACCAAAATTTGCATCAAGAAAAATATTGGACATTTCTGTAAATCAGTCTTTTAAGTTAAATAAATCTGATATTTACATTAAAATAAAATACAACAAATGTTATCTATGAAATTATTAAGTATATAATTTAAGTTATCTTTTACGTAATGTCGGGAAACCATAAACTATCCGCAACAACTATAAACATATGCGGCTGTGGAGCAGCGTTGATGTTGAANACGTAATGTCGGGAAACCATAAACTATCCGCAACAACTATAAACATATGCGGCTGTGGAGCAGCGTTGATGTTGAAGCCTCGCGGCCGTAGCCGTGACCTGCAGCGCTCTTCTGGCAGTCCTGCAGCAAGTGCAAGGATTGAATTAATAGAAAAACGAAATGTTCCTTCTTGCACACGCTTCGTCGGAGCTTTTGCTTCAAGCATAATTGCCAAGCAGCAATGATCATTTCATAAACTGATGAAATCGTCACTTTGTCCACCTGTTTATTAGGTATTCACATCACAGGGGAAGAGGCCTTCAAGATTAATGATTGCAGCGACGGGCGCGAGATGTGAACTCGCAGTTACAGCCGAGCTTCTTTGGCCACGCACGCGCCGTTTGGACTTGAAAAGAGTCGGCTTGGAGGACAGGCCCCGCGCCTCTCGAGAACATGAATGGGGGCGGTTATTCTCAGCTCAACAAATCCAGCGAGCAGAAGGGTCCTCTCCCACTCTTCCCCTTCCGTCTCACGTCTCCATCACTTCACCGGCATGACTCCTTAACCCTTTTTAATTGCTGCCAACATTAATCACCGCGCCAACTCGCTACCCGTGTTCGCTGCCAACCTCACAAAAACCATCAATCAAAACAGCCAGGAATGGCCGGATATTGGACTACAGAAGTAGGCTCGTTTTTACTGCACCACCTGGCACGGAGCAAACTTTCGTGTCTGCCAGCAGGGCCAAGAAATTAAAAAAAAAAAAAAATATCTATAGAAAAATTTAAAATATTTCCTTGTTTTTATTTCTTTATGTGATCAGTATATTAACATGAGTTAATTTTCTTTCATTACGTAATTCTTCCCGTAAAATAAAGCTCTTCTTCTTTCGAAGTATGAAATGTTTCAGACTGTGATGAATGAAGGTGATTTAAGTGTATGGCGTTACAAATAACGCCCTGGCTTTCTAAATGGTGCAAGCCCCTCTAAGCATTTAGGCTATCGACGAAGGAAATTCTCATCATTACAGGAAGCTAATAAAAAAATCCAACAATTAACCCATCGGCGCCTTGAGCTTAATAAGTTGACCATGATCTGACATTTCTTTACGTAGTTCGGGGCTAGGGAACTGTTCATAAAATACAGAACTCAGTAATTTGTTCCTCGGTACGTTGGCAGTTAGGANCGTAGTTCGGGGCTAGGGAACTGTTCATAAAATACAGAACTCAGTAATTTGTTCCTCGGTACGTTGGCAGTTAGGATTGATCGGCTTGGACACAGCCGTGGGATGTATGTGCGTACTCATCCGAGTGGGAATAATATTCAGAAAGCTTACGCGAGAAAATTCTGACACTGTCTCCTGGTAATACATTTATAAAAATAACATGTTTAGTCTATTCGTGGATTCTTCACAATTTTTGAATCAAACCTTTTAAAANGGTAATACATTTATAAAAATAACATGTTTAGTCTATTCGTGGATTCTTCACAATTTTTGAATCAAACCTTTTAAAAAGCACCCAGTGTATGACGTGTTTGGTTAAGTATGCCTCAAGCCTTTTAGACTTGTGTTAACATAAAAAGTGCCTTATTTATGGTTAAGTTGAACTTTTACTTATATTTTTATGTACTTATTGTAACATTTAATTTATAACTAAAATGAATAAAGACAGGGAGCAAATAGATATGTTGGTAATGCCTAATAACAAGTAGTTCTTATGCAAAACATTATTACATTGATAGCGCACGAATGCGGTGCGTTGTCCCTTTGGTGTGATTTTTAAGCTTTGATTGCATGAGGCGGAGGAATATCCCGGAAGTAGAACTTACGGCTTCATAAAAGTTGGAAGTAACCATGAATTGAGTATAACACAAAAATACGTAGTTGATGAAAGACTACCAATCGATACACTAAACAAATAATACTAATACATAAGATACATGCATGACTGAAAATGAAGTGTTAAGGGCAATATCGAAAGATCTGTTTCTTGTTTGGCTGCCGCGTATTTAACAAGATTAAATTTANAAAATGAAGTGTTAAGGGCAATATCGAAAGATCTGTTTCTTGTTTGGCTGCCGCGTATTTAACAAGATTAAATTTATTTTGAAACGGGGTTAAATGTAAATGTCAACCAGTTTTTTTGATCAAGAACGGATCGGGGAAAGATCTATGCGGCTTTGTTCAAACCGGCTGCTGTTATAAATACACGTTTTTTGTAACTGAAATTATAAAAAACACAGAATAAATTGCCGAAATGGCCTGATCGGAAATTGAGCTTCTTAGCCCTATATTCNAACTGAAATTATAAAAAACACAGAATAAATTGCCGAAATGGCCTGATCGGAAATTGAGCTTCTTAGCCCTATATTCTGCAGACAGATGTCTTTCCTACATATACACTGAAGAGCCAACAAAACTAGTACACCTGCCTAGTATCGTGTAGGGCCCCCGCGAGCATGCAGAAGTGCCGCAAGACGAAGTGGCATGGACTCGAATAATGTCTGAAGGTATGCAGGAGGCAATTCACACCGTGAATCCTACAAGGTAGTCAACAAATCCATAANGACTCGAATAATGTCTGAAGGTATGCAGGAGGCAATTCACACCGTGAATCCTACAAGGTAGTCAACAAATCCATAAGAGTACGAAACGGTGGAGATATCTTCTGAACAGCACGTTTCAACGCATCCCAGATATGTTCAATAATGTTCATGTCTGGTGATTTAGGTGGCAAATAGAAGTGTATAAAGTCAGAAGAGTGTTCCTGGAGCCACTCGGTAGCAACTCTCGACGTGTGGGGTGTCGCATTGTCCTGCTGGAATTGTCCACGTCCGTCGGAATGCACAATGGACATGAATGAATGCAGGTGATCGGACAGGATGCTTACGTATCTGTCACCTGTCAGAGTCGTATCTAGACGTATCAGGGGTCCCGTTTCACGCCAACTGCACACGCCCCATACCATGACAGAGCCTCCACCAGCTCAAACAGTCCCCTGTTGACATGTTGGGTCCATGGAATCATGAGGATGTCTCCATACCCGTACACGTCCATCTGCCCGATACAAATGGAAACGAGACTCGTCAGACCAGGCAACGTGTTTCCAGTCATCAACAGTCCAATGGCGGTGTTGGCGGGCCCAGGCGAGGCGTAAAGCTTTGTGTCTTGC
>NQII01006755.1:50558-111764 GCA_002778355.1 Clitarchus hookeri
AAAGCACTTGTTTACACGACTAGTGTTCTCAAAGCACTTGTTTACACAACTAGTGTTCTCAAAAGACTTGTTTACACTACTAGTGTTCTCAAAGCACTTGTTTACATGACTAGTGTTCTCAAAGCACTTGTTTACACGACTAGTGTTCTCAAAGCTCTTGGTTACATGACTAGTGTTCTCAGAGCACTTGTTTACACTACTAGTCTTCTCAAAACATTTGTTTACACGACTAGTGTTCTCAGAGCACTGTTTACACGACTAGTGTTCTCAAAGCACTTTTTTCATGAATAGTGTTCTCAAAGCACTTTTTTACACGACTAGTGTTCTCAAAGCACTTCTTTCATGAATAGTGTTCTCAAAGCACTTTTTTACACGACTAGTGTTCTCAAAGCACTTCTTTACATGACTAGTGTTCTCAAAGCACTTGTTTACACTACTCGTGATCTCAAAGTACGTGTTTACAAGAATAGTGTTCTCAATGCACTTGTTTACAAGACTAGTGTTCTCAAACTAAGTCCTATCCATGTCGTTTATGATAGTCGTATTGACAGTAAAGCAGTGCAATGCTGAGACATGGAGACTGGTTCTGCTCAGGTAGCGTGGTCACTCTACCCCGCATTCACTCTGCGCATGATACGACTGCAGAAACAGTTCTGCGTTTCATTGACACGTCACGAAATTAATAGCCCTTTTTCAAAGTCTTACCTCGGAGTAAACAATAGTTACGAAATAAGTGCCTTGCTGCTGGTCATTCACAAACCTCTATTATATAATTATTGCATTTCCGGCGTTAAGTATAGAACGATAGCAAAAGTAATTGAAATCGTAATGAACCTAACTGTTTAAATTTATGCGCTCCCACGTGCCTCAAATACCATGTTATATTGCTGGCAGTTCGATTTATTACTTATTTAATTTATTCGAGAAGTTATCTAACATTCCAATATCTGCAATCCCGTAGCAAAAGCTACTCAATTGTAAAAAAATTAAGCTACCAAACAAAGTCTCCGCTAATTTCGTGCAATTATGTCAATATTATGGCAGTAGTAGCGAAGTAAATATGAGCCATACCGAGAGAAAACTTGGTTTCCAAGAGCTTTATAAAATCTATATACATATAATGGCTAGATCTTATCAGCGAAATGGAGTGAAAAATGAATGATACCAAACGGTTGGTTCTCGCTTTGAAAATTACTTGAGAGATTTGCGTTTTTTTTTTAAGTAGGCCTAAATTACTCAATTTCTTATTCAGTTATAGACTATTTTTTAAAAAAGTGTAATTACTACATGAAAATTATTTTTCTTCATATCCATTACATGACATGCAGCAACCGCTATTCTTAAATCGTAATTTTTCACGAAAACTGTACAATTGTTCATTATAGATTATTTAAGTGATTTCAGCAAATGGTATTTTGTTGATAATCGGCAAGTTAGTGAAGGATGAGTGGAATGATAAGGTAAATATTGCCGAGGATTGTCGAAGTAACTCTAAATCAGCGGGAATCGCTGGTGAATCAGTAATTATGGTAACTGAAGTGTTCGGTTGGATTCAGCGATTTCAGTAAAGAATTTAACTTAGGGTCACAATAAAATTTCATTCACTGATTTGGATAAATGTTCACAGCATAAATTGAAATGACGTAGTATTTATTTACCAGTGACTTTCATTCGTGTTCCGTTAGAGATAAAGCTAATTATATTTGGTCAAGTAATGTGACCATCTCAGTTTAGATATTCGGGTGCATGCTTCATCAAAAATTAATTTTAATAATTTCCCAACATGTACTTCTTTTCCTCGTGCTTCATTTATTGCAATAGATTAAATACTTAGTTCATAATGCATTGTAAGAAAGGCTTCTCTCTTACGTTACCTTACCGGCTAATAAACTAAAATATTTTTTACTCATTTCCTTTCATACCATTTCATACGTTTCTGAACAGCTCACATTTCAAATAATTATGCTATAGTTTTAAATATAGTTTTAATTACTCCTCGCTGCTTTCGTAAATCCAAATGATTTTGTAGCTTGTAATTGCTCATTTCAGCTAACTGGGAAAATTTCAAACGCACCTCCCCTCTTTTCAGCATCCTAGGTTTTTCTTTCTGCCGAGACTTTCAAAATACTGTACAACAATCGAAAAAACCACAAGAGTAAATTAATGTCGTTTTAAAAGAAGAGAAAATAGTTATTTGCTGAGTTTTATCAAGAAAATTAGTTTGTGACCTAACTATAAAAAGAAATTGTTTCGTTCACAACTACAAAACTCTCGGTGAAAAAATTTTCTTTCTACCTTGAAATTCAATAATTGAATAACTTTTCTATGACCAGTGCCATTTGAATGATTTACATATAACTTGAGGTATTATTTAAAATTTAATTTTTTTTATATTTTCGTCTTACAGACTAATTAATTGTGGTTCAAAGATATACTTATGTTTCACTTAACTGTAACTTGATAGGCCTTATGTCTCTGATTAAGGGCAAAATTATAAATTTAAAACTGCTGGTTTGGGTTTTAACAGACATTATTAGAGCACGAAACCTGATTGCAAGTAACTGAATGTGAAAGTTTCCAAATAGAATAAATAAAAATCCTAACTTTACTTACCACGACTTAGGAGTTAATTAAAAAGCACCAGCTGTGTAATTGCTGCCCACTCATGCCGCATTAAGAAAAACACGTGAAACAATGCCTAGCTTGTTTACTGTTGTCCAGAATTAATGAGGTTNGCCTGTCTGGTGGGAGATAATGGAAGTGTTTAAAAGGTCATCATCATTACAGGGCATTTTAACTTTTCAATTCGCCGGGTTGTAAAGGGGCGGATGGCCAGTGTGATTGACGTACTGGCAGATAACGTGTCACGCGGCTTTCAAGCCAGGATTAGCAGCTCTTCTGGCGAAATGTACAGCTTTTGACTGCGGGGCGAACACTCTGCAAATGCCACTTCTCAATAATTCCGCCCTTAATGCCTCGGATGTTTTCACAGCCATCGCCGCTCGCTTTGTATTAATCTTTACTTTGCTTGATGAACAGCAATATTTTGGGACTGGAAAAAGGGATTTGAAGCGTTTACAGAAGACATGTCATTACACCGGGGGCAGTTTTTGCAAAATGGTTTCCATAAATAAAATGGTACATGAGCTGACATTATGAAAAGAGCAAAGTAATAAAACTAAAATTTCGGTGCTAATGAACATGGTCGTTTGTTTTCTCTGCTATACCACGCTTACTTAAATGTGGATGGGAACACGACATTCGCCAAACATGGATACTACGCACTAAAACACATTCGCTAGTTACGAGTTGGACATTTTGCCATCAACTTTGACAACTAACGATAGAATTAAAAGACGCAAATTGGTTGTATTATGATAGCAATAGAAAAAAATTTCAAGTTCATTGTAATTGAAGAAATGTTTGTATTTATGAATTTGGAATAATCTACAGGGAAGATATGTGTTCATTTTGATAAAAAAATGTAACCAACCCTTAAATGTTATGCTAAAAGCCTTATTGGAAAACGCGCCATATGTTGGAAATCCTGAAACACAATGGTAACTGTCACTTCGGAATATGCAATATACACATTTTCTTCTGCTGGTTGGTTTAAGAAACATTATTGTTAAAATATTGTAACGTAAATATTTATACTATCAGGAATTATTTTGAAAATGTTATCAGACGACAAAGGTACTGTGCTCTGCATCGTGACGTAATGAGTTTTGATAGAAAATCGCCTGTCGCCTTCGTTTGCATTGACTTGAAGTGTGTTTATTTATTAAGATTTGCAAACTAAGGCTATCAAGAAATTGCAGGCGATGCACTTAATCTCGATGCAGCAGTAACGTCCTGTAAAAACAAGCAGTTTATATCTCTACCACTCTCATCAAAAACTATTCAGTAGCATTACTATGCTTCGTGAGATTTAACTTGATCCCTAGCGAAGTAGACCCAACTGTGTGTTGTTGTTTTTTCACACACACTTGTTTCGCATGTGAAATATAGTACGTTACAAACGAAAGTGATATTGTAAAAATAATTACTCAGTAATTACGGTATTTTCTTGAACATGGATGTTGTCAAACACGAGCTGTGGTGCGACTTATATAATATCCATTTAACAAAGAGATAATCGCTATCTATTTATCAAAGACATAATCGCAAGTAATCACTGTATGTAGACCACGTTTTAATACGCATTAACGGAATATAAAAACAATTAGTTTTTGATAGAACTTAAAAAGTCTAATTTTGTCTATATGTGAATGCAAATAGTTTTCATGTGAAGTCTCCTAAAAGGTTTAGGTAGTGAGCGCATCATGTTTGGTAAAACTGAAATGTAGGAGGACTGAAGCTCAGAGCAGTCAGTTCAGAGCGCACACTCGGGACTTCAGAACGACAAGTTTCAGTTAAAATGGTTTAGTGCTACTACAGATATTCTATAAAATATAACAAAACGATGCCGTTTCATAACTAAAAGAAAACTATATACAATTTTGCATGGAATTTGTGGGAACTGGTTAAAAGGTTATTAAAAAATGGCATTTTAGGTTATTATTTAAATTATACCTTTCAAAATGACGTACTAAAGATTACATCTATTAGTGTATTTCGTGCCCACGTTAAGAAATGTCTGCATGTTAAGTTGGGTTCAGATAAGTTAAATTGTTCCAGAACAGCTATTTTCAAAGTAAATAAATTAGCCACAAAAATTTCCTTAATAATTAGGTGTTTAATAGTAATCTTGATATGTTTATCTGTCAGGTTTAGAGTTTTTTTAAATGTAATAAAAAGTTTTGTATTACAGATGGCACTACCTTATTGCTGATTCTAAATCTGTTAACAATTAATTTAACGCTCAGTTAAATACTGCCAACATACTGTACAAAACGTGGTTGAAATATGTCAACCTATTCGATATAGGAAAGGTTCCACGGAATTCACACTTGGGACGAATGTCACAACAGTTTTAAAGTTTTCAATGGTTGGCAGCAGTAATACTGTATTGATAGCAGCTGGTAGGGTAGTTTATTTATTGCTCCTTAAGAGCAAAACGAAATGTAAGTATTATAAAAATTTTAAATGTTGTATTTATTTCAATTGTAGTTATCTTTAAGATATATCATCCATATTAAATATTATTAAGAAATAAAGATTACAAAGGCTATTTATTAATAACTGCATTAATAGGATTTCATTTCGTTATAAATTTTACAGCCTATTCTATGAAACAACTGTTTTCCGGGTAAAATTACATAGGTACATGTGTTATGCGTAAAATTTACAGCTTGTCGTTTTATCCTGAGTTGGGAATTTCGCTAACCACGATAGCTTCATTCAGACACTAATCATTGTTAACAAGTAACCTGAAGCCTAATCGGCCTGTTGCTAAATAGTTTTTTTTAAATTAAGAAATGTAACGCTATTTTATATATGTTTGCAGATGTTAGGAAAATATGAGGAAAACTACGAGGCAAAGCTATAGTAGCGACTCAATGGGCGTATGAGCTATTCTGGCAGTCGATAACAATGAGCTGGGCTGGCTGAAAGTATCAAATATGCTTGGTGTTCCTCAAGCTCCACTGAGAAGACGATGCAGGAATGGGATCATTAAGTTATATCAACATTTGGTTTAATGGTTTGGACTTTATTAAACTACTTTCCACGTCAGTACGGAAAGGAAACTTGTAGTTCACTTGGAATCCCGTTCCTTTGGTTTAACAGCTATATATATATATGTGTGTGTGAGAAGAATAGCTTTTGAGTTGGCCGAAATAATGGGCTAGATAATCTTTACAATATGAGATCAGTTTGGCAAGTTGGTATTGGTTATATGGATTTCGAAATCGCAACCCAGATATTCTATACCATTAAGGAAGCCAGAAACAACCAGTGCTGCTCGCGCTATGGTATTCAATAAACCTCAAGTAACTTCGTTTTCCCAAATGCATAAAAGAGCTTTCTAAGATAATAACGTTCAGCCAACACGAATTTACAATGTGAATGAAAGTGCTTTGTCTTCAATTCAAAAGCTCTGAATAAATCTTTCTCAAACTGGAAAAAGCAAGTTGGTGCTTTGACTACTGCATAAAGAGGGCAGCACGTGACAGTGATGTCCTTCATGGGAACAACAGGATAATAGATCTTTGTTCGTAAGAAGTGGAAGAATGAACTTATAGATGGAGAACCTACTGGTAGCATAGGATCCACACAAGATAATGAATGGATGGATGACTGGTGAGGTATTTTTACAATGGCCGTAACATTTTGCACGTAATGTAAAGCCAAGTAAAGAATACACAGTTGTATTGGTTGTGGATAGTCACTCCAGTCACAAGAGCTTGGAAGTTCTTGAGTTGGCCAAAAGATAATGGCATTGTCATCGTGTGCCTCCTACGACACTGTAAACATAGACTACAGCCACAAGAGGTGGCTTTTTATCGGCCACTCAAAAGTTTCTACAACTAACGGGTGTCTAAATGGGCTAGGACTTATCCTAGTAGCCTATGGGAAAGCTGCTACAGTGAAAACGGCTATAAGTGAGTTTAACAGACTGGTCTGTTTTCAATAAATTCTGGCATTTTGTCAGATGGCATATTCCCTGTGAGTAAGACTACCAATGCCTCAACAATGAGCAAAACCAGAATGATCTGGCACAAGCATCTGAATTAAAGCCTGGACAGCCTTTCTGAATGTTGCAGTCTTTACCACAACCAGAGTCGACACTAAAGCCTACATTTTCATCAGATTCTGGTATTGAATCACAGCTCGTGTCTGCATCACATCAGAGAGGCTCTTTATAATGACACACTGAACTACATCAGGAGTGAAGCACGGACACTACCCTCACTCAATGCTCTCTCAGCCTTCTACTTACCTAAAACCTCTTTGCATTCACGCCCTCTTCAAAGTGTGAATAGCCCTCACTAAAACCACCGCCCAAGAAGGAAGCTAACAGTAGAGGAACTTTCACCAATTCCAGTAGCCATAGTTGAAGGAAGTGAACAAAGGAAACGCAAAAGTCAAGAATCAGCTGAGATGACTATGCTGAAGATCAAATCCCAACTAAAATCACAGAGTGTAGGGAAATCAGTTACGGACGTAAAGAAGAAATCTGTGTTCTACTTCAAGAGTGCCAAAGTAATCGCAACAGTCGTGTGTAAATTAAGAAGTTGTTTCCTGCTTATACTGCGACGATTTGTTCTCAAGATACAAGCAAAGTGAGCCAATGGATCCAATGCAAGAAGTGCAAATGATGGACCCACTGTGAGTGTGAAGGACTTACAAAAAGTACCATATTGTTTGTATGTGATCTACGCCGGTGACATTATTTTGTTATTATATCATATAAACGTTTCCGGTGAAGTATGATCAGAAGAAAGAAGCTATTGAGAAGAAAGTCTTGACTGTGTCATTTATCCTCTTACAATCCAACAATAACAACCTAAGTATTACACTTTTTAACGCTATATATATATATATATATATATATATTTATTAATACATATATATATATTTATAATACTTCAAATTTGTTAATGTAATAATGTAATTTCCTTTTAAAAGTATTAAAATTTGCATTACTATAAATAGTAATGTCAAATTAAAGATGGAAATTATAAATATCACCTAATGCTATATGTCATTTTAGGCCAAATGCCACTACATAACTACATAAGCTTAAATATTTATATGGTAACCATTATGAAAATTACTGTCTGATGTACTAAAGTCACATTTTTTTTCATTGCCAAATTTGAAATCTTTTGGGTGTGTCGTTTTCGTGATATTATGTAAGAGCTTGAGTTATTAATATGTAGTAATGGATATATATTACAAATTGGCAGACAATGATTCAGTGAATTGGCGAATTTAATATTTGCAGTAGGAACTACTAGCGTACCAATAATAGTTGAAATTGGTTGATTCGGTTGATATAATGATCTAAACTAAAATATATATGTGTTCATTGCTTTGAAAATAAGGTCTGATTAATTATGGTAACATCCTTAGTACTATTTATGTGTCGAATTCAGAGCGAATCTTTTGAGTGACTTCGGAGATTTCATGTAGGATAATCATTTTTCAGAGGACGCTATCTTCCAAAATGGCGTATTAATTACAATATTTTTTTATCGATTGCTAACAATGTTAATTATGAACATAGCAATTCTGGTTTAAATCGGTTGAATAATATCTAAGGGATGATAAAGCAGTAAAATTTTGCATTACAGCAATTTTTAAAATAAGCATTCTGTATGGGCAAAAAAAGTCCTTTCGTTATTACTAATATTCTAATAAAGTGTTAAACATTTTTAAGTGGCACACAGGTACCCACACAAGATGGCTACTTCATATGCCTATTATTCATTCGAAAAATAGGCTGAAAACCCGTCATTTTATAACATCGTCATTCGATCACTTNGTTAATGTAATAATGTAATTTCCTTTTAAAAGTATTAAAATTTGCATTACTATAAATAGTAATGTCAAATTAAAGTTGGAAATTATAAATATCACCTAATGCTATATGTCATTTTAGGCCAGATGCCACTACATAACTACATAAGCTTAAATATTTATATGGTAACCATTATGAAAATTACTGTCTGATGTACTAAAGTCACATTTTTTTTCATTGCCAAATTTGAAATCTTTTGGGTGTGTCGTTTTCGTGATATTATGTAAGAGCTTGAGTTATTGATATGTAGTAATGGATATATATTACAAATTGGCAGACAATGATTCAGTGAATTGGCGAATTTAATATTTGCAGTAGGAACTACTAGCGTACCAATATTAGTTGAAATTGGTTGATTCGGTTGATATAATGATCTAAACTAAAATATCTATGTGTTCATTGCTTTGAAAATAAGGTCTGATTAATTATGGTAACATCCTTAGTACTATTTATGTGTCGAATTCAGAGCGAATCTTTTGAGTGACTTCGGAGATTTCATGTAGGATAATCATTTTTCAGAGGACGCTATCTTCCAAAATGGCGTATTAATTACAATATTTTTTTATCGATTGCTAACAATGTTAATTATGAACATAGCAATGCTGGTTTAAATCGGTTGAATAATATCTAAGGGATGATAAAGCAGTCAAATTTTGCATTACAGCAATTTTTAAAATAAGCATTCTGTATGGGCAAAAAAAGTCCTTTCGTTATTACTAATATTCTAATAAAGTGTTAAACATTTTTAAGTGGCACACAGGTACCCACACAAGATGGGTACTTCATATGCCTATTATTCATTCGAAAAATAGGCTGAAAACCCGTCATTTTATAACATCGTCATTCGATCACTTAACACTTCTTTCCAACAATTTCCTTCTTTCCAGCTAAGTTTCTGAAACACAACATTTTCTTTATTTATTTCTGAAGAGTGTGGGAAATTTTAATACAATAAGTAGATTGCTTCAATTTATTTCACTGCAATATTTCATATGCATATTGCACTTGACGCACTTTTACATTTGCATCGCATTTAACGAGCAAACGGTATTGAGCTGTATGATTTCGGAATTGTCTGTAAAATATGTGCATGCACCAAATACAGTACAGAAAATGTTGCGAATGCCATACTATATGCTGTTCTCGGTAAACTGAGCACTTCTGAATGCCCTGCTTAAGATCTACTTGTATGCGTTGTGTATTTTTCTGCCTTATGTAATAGTAACACTGCCGTGGGCCTGATCACTTTATTCATACGGCGGTCAGCTGGAACTATAAAATTATNGCCTTATGTAATAGTAACACTGCCGTGGGCCTGATCACTTTATTCATACGGCGGTCAGCTGGAACTATAAAATTATTAGCAAAGTAAGTATTTTCAGATCAGCAAATTCTTACACTTTTACGCATTAAAAAAGTACAAGACAACAGAATAAATAATTTTAGTATCCACAAATAATTACCTAACACTTTTAATCTAACTCTACGACATGGAACTATTTTCCCTCTGTCGTTACCAAACTTACTGGGTGCATTGCAGTCAGTGTGACCGTTTAAATATAAGCAGGCGTAGGCAGTGACATTTTTCAAAGGTTTATTTGAAAAGTGCTCATGAACAGCTTATAATAGATAAAAGAGCGTACCTTGTGCTATCTTGATAGTACCTAAAGCAGTAGCTTGCGTTACTACCGACAATAATGGAAAGAAGGCTTGGAAACGCCGTATCCCTTACCAAGAATAATACAGAAACTGTTATAGGTACCACTCTTATAGCTTACAGTACACTTTGTACCAGGGTCGACTATGGCTAGTGACGTAACACCAGTAAGAATTACTTTAGCGTTCACGTGGTGTGGCCTCGTCAACTACGCTTTCTTACTCAAAAGTGCAGATTATTGTGAAATTAACTTATGTTAATGCTTTTCAGAGAATTGTTCTTTACCCTTCGACAATATTTATTAAACCTGCACGTTTCCAGTTCAAAAGTTTTTATAAAACTGAATTCTGAAGAACTGTTTTGTTCTTGGATCAGGTGTGACAACCTCCTAGACCGAAACCTCCAAAGCGTTTTCTTGGGAAGGCGAAGTTCCGAGTTCAAATACCGCTTGAACCATTAGGGTGTGTGTGCCGTTTTCAAAAGTAAGTTGATATCAGTTATGTTAACTTTGTAAGCCGTCCCATGATACACATTCTGGCATAAAAGAGCATACATATAGCTTAACAAGTTTAATTCCCTTTAACATTATTATAATTATTATTTTCAGATGGACTGATAAAATTATGTTTTAGACATATCTGATTTATGATGTTTATTGGTATCACAATAATGGATATTATACTTCCTTACAGTTATTTGCTATTCCTTCATTTATTAACACTTAAAATGTGATTGGTAGTTGTAGTCCATAACCTGGAGANCCTTACAGTTATTTGCTATTCCTTCATTTATTAACACTTAAAATGTGATTGGTAGTTGTAGTCCATAACCTGGAGATTTACTTTCATTGCGCAATAAGTCCTTGCAGTTTTAACTTATTGCTGAGCTCACAAACAATTAGCTGTGTATATAACAAACGTCCTGAATTTACAATTTTGAGTTACATGCCATTAGAGTTAGGTCAGTATTCGAACATAATTTTTGTAAGTACGTCTATAAGAGCTTCACTAGTGAACGGCATAGATCAAATGGAAGTAAAATTTTGCATTTAAATTTTCTTACTGCGTTCGTCAAAATAAGTGGTACATGTAATAAATAAATAATTGTGAGAGGCCGTTGTAAGAAATAATAATTAAAGATATCCAAATTTGAGTGCAAGTTAATAAAATAAAAGAGATGTGTTCTAAATTAATTTAGAATCGCTTGGAACACACACACACAGTAATATTTTGGAAAAGAACCCCGGGTTGACACACATTTTTGATAACGGGGATAGGAAAGGGAAAAGGGGTCCATGTTATAGAAGATAATACAGACCTTAAATAAATACAAGAAGAAAGACGAATTACATTGTCGTGTTCCTTCCACATAAAAGTTGTGCAAGATTTTTAATGTTGGCATTTATTTTTTAATGCCGGAACTTGTATTTTTTCTCGGACCATTATTTTTCCAACTAATACAAACACTATTAAAAAAACGAAGANGTGTTCCTTCCACATAAAAGTTGTGCAAGATTTTTAATGTTGGCATTTATTTTTTAATGCCGGAACTTGTATTTTTTCTCGGACCATTATTTTTCCAACTAATACAAACACTATTAAAAAAACGAAGATTTTGACAAAATTCGGTAGTTTTGTGAAGAAAGCATAATAAACAAAATATATGCGTTACTAAATCCAAATTAAAGAAATTATGTTCGAAGATTCACGTGTGTAACTTCGGACGAGTTCCTCGGCGTTACAGATATACTTATTATATCTCTGCTAAAGCATGTGGTTGCTTTGAACTTTTCATTTTCATTAGGCTTCAGATTGTGGATACTTTCAAAATATTACATTTATTAATCTGAGGGGCATACGTGATTACGGCAATTTTTATATCCAACATGTGGTAAAATATTAAAAAAATGTATTTTGCTACGATTCTATACATGCATAGTACTAACTACTTCACAAGCTCTAGGACGATACACACAATTTAGTGCTGCATTTGGGCAGTCCAGTTCTGTAAACAAACGATCTTAGCTTCAAGATATAGTGACAAATTCTTTTTAATGTCCATAGCGTTTAGGTTTTAGGTTTATAGGAATGTGGTGTCTAGGTAGCTAAGTTTCTCTGAAATCCGTTTAGCGTCACTATTAGACCCACGGAAAAAACATTTTGTGAGTCTCATATATTTAGAGTATGTTGCATAGTCCCAATGGTACATGCACAATTCATATATTATAAAATCTCTCTAGAACAAACCATTGCCAACAACGTTATAGAATCTTTGGATTTATCTACTCGAATAATATAATTTTAATATTTTATAAGATAAACGGAAATACTTTTTTAGAAGGTTACGTGTAAACTTATTATTGAAAAGAATAATTGAGTTAATATATATATATATATATATATAAATAATTGGATTTAACATTAAATATTAAGGGTCCAATAAATTCTTACAATTGCAACATAATAAAATAATAATCTTACAGAACACATCCACTTGGGATGTGTCTATGTATTATTGTTGCCCGTTTAAATATACAGAAAGAATACTAATAGCATATGTTTGGCAACGGAAACAGTTAATTTTTGTCGAAGTAATAATAAAATACCATTATTATTCATATTTTATTAAGGTTTCGTTTATGTCACGATATACATATATCTATAATTTTTAGTTGAATTAGACATAACAGGATTGATACTACGCCAGTGAAGTAATATTCCCCAAGAGTGAAAATATTTTGAATAATTTTCTTTGGTGTTAATAAATTAACTTTTATTTTTGTTGAAATTGTTTATATTCATATTGATTTTATATTGTGTGTATTTGCGTTCTTTCTTTCAAAATTTGTTTTATCTCGTTTGTTTTGTATTTTAATCTGATTTCGCGATAGTAGGTTTGTAAATAATATTTTATTACCTGTAATTAATATACAAATCACAAAGCAGGCAACGGATTTAAAAATCTTACTACTCTTAATGGCCTATTAACGATAAAGTGAAAACTTTTGAAATCAACCCCTGAAAAATTGTACTGCTCCTGCCTGCATATATTTAAATAGGCCCAATGAAAGGCATGCACCCAGTAAAATTGGTAACGACAAAGGGAAAGTAGTTCCATGCATAAAAGTTGAATTAAAAGTGTTCTGGAAACATTTCTGAATACCGAAACTATTGCTTTTTTTTCNGTAGTTCCATGCATAAAAGTTGAATTAAAAGTGTTCTGGAAACATTTCTGAATACCGAAACTATTGCTTTTTTTTTTCCTTTTTTGATGCATATAAGTGTAATAATTAACAAATTTGTAAAATGTTTCCTTTTCCAATAATTTCACAGTTTCACTTAATCAACGCATAAACAAAGTAGCCAGACCCTTGGCAATGTTAAATTTTTATAAAATGGAAGAATACACAATGGGTACAAAAGTAGATCTTAATCAGGGCTTTCAAAATTACTCAGTTTTCCATGAACAGACTTTAAAATCTTTTTGAAGCAATATCACAACAAAATTTAGTACTTACATTTCATTTTAATACACGCGTACTGCATATAATTTAACTAAATATATTATCAGTTTATTCTAACATATATCTAATGGTATCCCTAACAGTTCCACTTCACCATAACTTTGAACCAAAAACTACCCACACAGAAGTCTGGAGTCGCATCAGTAGCGATATAAAGTAGGGACTGGCCCCGTGAAGCCGGCGTCGTTATGATTCATATCATAAATCATTTCATCGTCACGCAGTTTTTGTTGGCGTTGAGTGTACTTGCGCGGGAGCGTGGAAGTTACTCCCCCGTCTCGGGGGGCCGTCTTGGCAACCGCAATAAAAATCTCCAACGGCGAATGTTAAAGGCGGTATTATGGCATGCAAGGCTATGATTAATATGGCAGCGCGCCTTGCAGGCAGCGGAGGCGGCTTTACTTGACAGATAATATAGGTGTTGGTGTGGGGGTGTAGAGAGCCGGGGGTGGGGGGTGGCAAGGAACGACTCCAACAATAGAGAGTACTTGTTGTTTTCGCCCACGAACAAAACGCTTCAGGAGAAACGCGCGCGCGAACAGTAGCGGCAATCGAAATGAGAAACGAGAAGGCGAAAAGGGGGATGGAAAAAAGGAATTACTCGAAGTAATGGAAGAAGGAGAAAGCAAACCTAATAGTGGACATAATGAGTGGAAGTGAAGGGGTGCGACGGTTAATGACCGGCGGACACGCGAGGACTTCCACAAGAGGAACGAACGCCGAACAGACGTTGCGGAGGGGAAGTGCGACCTGAGAATTACAGGACACGCCTCGTCACGAGCTACTGGACTCGAATTCCAGTCGGGATGTTCTAACGGGATGTTCTAGCAGGATATTCTAGCTGGATGTTCTAGCGGGATGTTCTAGAGGGATGTTTTAGCTGGATGTTCTAGAGGGATGTTCTAAAGGGATGTTCTAGAGGGATGTTCTAGAGAGATGTTCTAGCTGGATGTTCTAGAGGATGTTCTAGCAAGATGTTCTAGAGGGATGTTATAGCGAGATGTTCTAACGGGATGTTCTAGAGGGATGTTCTAGCGGGATGTGCTAGAGGGATGTTCCAGCCGGGATGTTCTAGCGGGATGTTCTAGCGGGATATTCTAGCGGGATGTTCTAGCGGGATGTTCTAGCGGGATGTGCTAGAGGGATGTTCTAGAGGGATGTTCTAGCTGGATGTTCTAGAGGGATGTTCTAGCGGGATGTTTTAGAGAGATGTTCTAGCTGGATGTTCTAGANTAGAGGGATGTTCTGGCGGGATGTTTTAGAGGGATGTTCTAGCGGGATGTTCTAGAGAGATGTTTTAGAGGGATGTTCTAGAGAGGTATTCTAGCTGGATGTTCTAGCTGGATGTTGTAGAGGGATGTTCTGGCGGGATGTTTTAGAGGGATGTTCTAGCGGGATGTTCTAGAGAGATGTTTTAGAGGGATGTTCTAGAGAGGTATTCTAGCTGGATGTTCTAGCTGGATGTTGTAGAGGGATGTTTTAGAGGGATGTTCTAGAGGGATGTTCTTGCTGGATGTTCTGGAGGGATGTTCTAACGGGATGTTCTAGAGGGATGTTCCAGAGGGATGTTCTAGCGGGCTAGCGNGCTGGATGTTCTGGAGGGATGTTCTAACGGGATGTTCTAGAGGGATGTTCCAGAGGGATGTTCTAGCGGGCTAGCGGGATGTTCTAGCGGGCGCTACGAATCATTGCCGCTTCCGCACGCGCATTACTCACTGACGAATAGTCATCTCAAATGCATATCGCAGCCCNGCGCTACGAATCATTGCCGCTTCCGCACGCGCATTACTCACTGACGAATAGTCATCTCAAATGCATATCGCAGCCCCGATCAACATTGAGCACGCCACATAAGTACAGACCTGCAAAATTCGCGTTATTATTTGGGGACACGTTAAATCTTCAAACACGTGTAACTTGGCAATACGTTTGTCGTTGGACCATACTTTATCTGACAGGACCTGGGTGACACTGCGCCAATATATTAACACTTCACAATTGTGTGCCCCAATCACGCGCAGTTCAGTCAGATAGGGTGTGGCTTCACATCTATGCAGCAGCCAATAGAGAACCGACGCCTGCTCCACTACAGAGAGTACTGTGAAGTTTAGTCTGATGCTGACTCATAATGCGAATGTTGCATGTCTGTANGCGCTACGAATCATTGCCGCTTCCGCACGCGCATTACTCACTGACGAATAGTCATCTCAAATGCATATCGCAGCCTCGATCAACATTGAGCACGCCACATAAGTACAGACCTGCAAAATTCGCGTTATTATTTGGGGACACGTTAAATCTTCAAACACGTGTAAATTGGCAATACGTTTGTCGTTGGACCATACTTTATCTGACAGGACCTGGGTGACACTGCGCCAATATATTAACACTTCACAATTGTGTGCCCCAATCACGCGCAGTTCAGTCAGATAGGGTGTGGCTTCACATCTATGCAGCAGCCAATAGAGAACCAACGCCTGCTCCACTACAGAGAGTACTGTGAAGTTTAGTCTGATGCTGACTCATAATGCGAATGTTGCATGTCTGTANACGCCTGCTCCACTACAGAGAGTACTGTGAAGTTTAGTCTGATGCTGACTCATAATGCGAATGTTGCATGTCTGTACACATAAGATGTCATTGCTGTTTAAAGCCAGGCACTTGTTTTGATGGACGTTATTTTTATTACTAAAAATAGCAAGACTACCTCCTCAGAATACAATACATCGCAACGACTTAGCATGTTTTTATAAGATTGTATTTATATTTAATTAAAGTCACTCATTATAAGTCTGATGGATAGTCATCTGCAAACACTGGCCAGAAGGTCTGAAACTGACATAATTTCAAACCACGTATTCTTCACTCATAACCCGGATTTTTATTAAATGATGTTAATATTTGTACTGGTGTGTAAGCAAGTTCAGTTTTCTCAAAGGACATTCTCCGTAAAATGTACCACGTCAGCGTATCCGCGTACTGGGGAAGCACGGGTGGTAAAGTTATCCCAAAGCAGCCATGGCAGTTTTCCTACAGTTGGTAAGGAAATAGTTAAATGCGTATTGAAATTCCCGACGGTTTAGAGTGAAGTGGATTGGGGAAATTCGGGCAGCTCTTAAACTTGGAGTCCTGGTAGCCGAAGGGGGTGGAGCGAGGTAAGTATGGAGCAGAACCCCGTTAAGTCAGCTCCCTTTAACTCGGATCTGCGATTAACCGGAACCGATTTAAAGGAACTAATAAAAAATAAAAAAAAATCCTTTACACAAAAATAACCTAAAATACTTATACTTATTTAATTATAAAATAAAAAAAAATTTTAGGCGAGAATTACACACAGAGTTATTGTTTCAATTGGCGCACACATTCGTACTGTACTGTACAGCGAGCGCGTGTTAGCTGGGACTGTACATGGTGACTCGATATGAAGGACATTTTCTGTAAGTACGCTGTCTTTTATTGATTTTTCTCACATTCTCGGGTTGACCCGGATACTTCGTTATCCCGGATCGGCTCCGGTCCCAGTTGATCCGACTTAGCGAGGTTCTGCGGCATGAATTAAACCCTTCTATTACAGTTGAGGAAGTTTACGGAAAATATGTTTACAGTGATGTCAACAACTGTGAAAGATTTATGCAAGAACTAAATGCAATACTAGGTTTATCGTAGCACAAGTAAAAGTATGGGATGAAATCCACACGGTCAATACAGAATACCACGTCAGACTTGAAAAATGTATTTTTGTAACTCACTGAGTGTACCAGTGAACCTTCTTCATGTGCAGCCAATTACAGGCGGTCAAAATCTATTTTTGAGTTGTATACAAGGTACACACATTGTCATGAAGCCAGTTACACATTGTCACAAAAGCAGCTGAATTTTTCAGGTAATTAATACACGCCTGGTAAGTCAGCTGGACAACCTAAAATCACTCCGCCGAGCCAGTGTTGTGTAATTGGGACACCGCAAACCAAGCGAGCTAATTTCGTTCACTTTATTCTCTTATCGAGAGCGCGTTTACGTGATAATCGCTAGCCGGGCGTAGCTTAATTAACGATAATATAATAGTTAGGTGAGTGCTACAATTCGTTTTATGGCAACTTCCAGGCCGCATACTGTTTACAATATACACTGCAATATGTTTTTGTAAATTTTACTGGGGAATTGTTTGCAATTTTACAAATGTTTCCGGCAGTACAAAAATTTCTCTTGTAAAATTACTTAGTTGTAAAACTACAAGAGCCGTGTTTGTGATAGCCCTCAATAAATGTTTGTATTTATACTCATCTGTATCCACGAGCTCAAGCAAAATGACGGACACTAAACAACGTAGAACTGTATACATATGTAGGCCTAGCTGTTCCTGCAAAAACTAGGGGAGATTTAAAGTGTAGTTGCGTGCAAAAAATAAATTTATTCCACGTTTGAATGACGTAAAACACTTAAAACAACTCTCACAATAATGATAAAAAAATCAACGACAATTCTAAAACACATGACGCTATTACTCATTAAATGTTATTGTTTCATCATCTACATGGAACTCTTAAATTGAATAATGCGGTCTCATTTAACCGAATAACTTCACTAACATTTTGTAAGTATTTACTAATGTATTTAAAAAAATATATTTATGAAGCTTGTAAGGTAAGCTGGGCTTGTGGTTAACGGTGTGGGCCAACGACGCAATCGACGAGGGTTGTAGCTAGAGTCGTGCTAGCAAGGTGTGGCTTTCTTATCATATTTTGAAAATCCCCCCGGCCCCTTTTTTTCTGTTATTAATTCATTACGTTTGTTTTCTAAAAGAAAAAAAAATGTTACGTCCACTTCACGATAATTTCATTTGTAATACAAGCTTACAATTTGTAATAATAGACGCCCTATTTTTGTAATATTACGTATATTTTTGCAGATTTTACAAAAAAATTAATGTTTATAGTTCTACAAACGATTTACTTGGCAACTGGGTTTCCAAATATTTTTCTTGTAAAAGTACAAAACAAATTTACAGTGTATACATCGGGCCTGAATAGGTGGAGAATAGAATAAGAATCATGCCGTAGGTCGCCGTCGGCGAAACTCGGCGATTGCCACTCTTATGTCGTCACTCGTTTCAGCGCCATTTTACCTACAGTGAGCATATATATGTAAACATAGACATTTGTATTATTCTTTTGGAATAAAATGTGTCATAATGGCGTTTGTAAATTTTGACCAAGAAAACTGAAGTTTGGTTGTAGATGTCGATGCTATTCGATTATTGAAGTCAGAATGCAGGCGATGGTGTAGATCTCACAGTCGAGGAAGCAGATGAAACACAATCACAGTGGCAACAGCACGTGACAGGCTACGGCCAACGATGTTTACCACTCTTCGCTAACCTCGGAATGTTTCGGTATATTTTTTCGAAGACACANTGACAGGCTACGGCCAACGATGTTTACCACTCTTCGCTAACCTCGGAATGTTTCGGTATATTTTTTCGAAGACACGCAACTAATCAGAAATGTCACACGACGTCAATACGAGAGAAAGTATTTCCATGTATTCCTGCCATTCGTGTCGCATAGCTGCATGGTTTTAGGCAGGCATAGCAAAGCAGGATCAGCTGATATCTCTTCCGGAGAATTCTATGGTGGGNGCATAGCTGCATGGTTTTAGGCAGGCATAGCAAAGCAGGATCAGCTGATATCTCTTCCGGAGAATTCTATGGTGGGGATGCCTTGACTAGAGGTCAACTCCATGTCCGGATGGTGTAATCGCAGTTGTAGGAGCTCGGCGCGATGATAATCTCTCATTCGTGCCGGCCAATGAATTAAGAATTTTACAACATACTGCTCCTCTTCCTATGTACAATAACTTATATCAGCCAATCGAATGTAGCAATTTAGTGATAAAGAAAATGAAATCTTTGAAAGCTTTGAAAATGTCACATCTCATTTTATAGAATTCTCATTCGGCACACNAGTGATAAAGAAAATGAAATCTTTGAAAGCTTTGAAAATGTCACATCTCATTTTATAGAATTCTCATTCGGCACACTGTAATTAAAAGGTGGAATGTGATAATGTTTAAAACATGTTATATTTCTAATGATGTGAAAAGTTTTCCATCTACCTGGCTGGCGTCACAGCCCCTCCTCCTCATCCCTGCTGGAGAAGCCAATGAGTCTAGTCTAGAGTATGCGCAAGAATATTCTGGCAACTAGGACCCTCGACGCAACGCAATATTTAGAGAAATTTGTGGGTGATGGCCTACGAACCTTTACATATTGCAGCGGTCCAAGGGTCGGGAGTCTGCTGGTAGAAGTATTCTGCTGAGTGCGGTGACAGAGCGAGTCGAGTGCGGTGAGGGACATCGGTGAAGAGGACGGACGACGACGGGAGATTGCGAGACGACGGCGGACGAGGGCGCCAAACCCGATGAGAGGGTGCTCGGAGAGCTCTAGAACATTGTGGACTGGTGGGACCTGGACTAAACTGGGGCGGGACTGTATGGACATGTGATACGGACTTTACTGTAAATATTTTAGCTGTCGAATATGAGCATATAATCTATAAAGTAGTTCATTAGGTTTTGATACACTGTAAAGTGTGACTGATTTTAGATATTTAATTACGTATGTTTCTTTGACGTAACTGTAAATTGTACTGCTTTAATCTATTAATTGTAAATAGCAGGATGTATCAATTTATTGTGATACAAGGATACTAGAGTATTTTCTTTGTAATTATTTTGAATACATAAGGATAATATAATTAACGGTTTTATTTAATTAAGACCTCGTTCCCTTAACGAACCTGGTTTAGCCCACTAACTGTTGCGAAAATTGTAACTATATATATATATATATATATACAGGATGAGTCTAAAAGGATACCCCAACTTTGAAGGTCTATAATATCAAAACCAAACAACGTACAACCTTGATTGACCAATCAAATTAACCGTGGAACCGTGAAGTTTGTTTACCATACATTCATAAGTGTTCAATGTGACCACCGTGAGCGGCCCGAACGACATCTACGCGATAATCAAACTCGTTCCACACTCTTGTCAGCATGTCCAGTGTTACGGTTTATATGGCGTTCGTAATTTTCGTTTCGAGGTATCAATATTAGCCAACAATGGTGGACGAAAAACTTGATCCTTTATTAACCCGCATAGAAAAAATCACACGGGGTAATATCCTGGCTTCTTGGGGGCCAGTGATGAAGAGCCTGGTCACCAGCTGCTCCTCGACCAATCCAGCGTTGCGGCAACGTCTCGTTCAGGTATCCGCAAACAGCTAGGTGCCAATGGGGTGGCGCACCATAAAGGAAACATCTGACCGTCCCCTTCACATTGTGTGTCGAATGCGAGTTCACTACCCCGTCACCATTTCAAACCGAGAGTTCAGAACGCCATCCAAACCGTAACACCGGACATGCTGACAAGAGCGTCGAACTAGTTTGATTATCGCGTAGATGTCGTTCGGGCCGCTCGTGTTGGTCATATTGAATATTTATGAATGTGTGGTAAACAAACTTCACGGTTCGATGGTTTATTTGATTTCTCAATCAAGGTTGTAGGTTTTCTGGTTTTGATATTACACACCTTAAAATTTGGAGTATTATTTTATACTCATCCTATATATATATATATAACTTGAAAATTGTAATTGTCATTTAAAATAGGGACACAAGAATATCTCATACTCAATTTGTTCTGAAGGGCATAAATGGCGTACAAACGTATGCATAAAAAATATATAAAAATTAATATATGCAGGATGAACCACCTAAAACTTGCTCCACAAATATTTCTGAAATGGAAGGTGCTATTGATATGCTGGTTTTACAGAATGAAAATTCAGACAAGGTCTCATAATTGCATCCCAGAAACATATTTTAATACTTATTATAAAGTGATTCCTTGAATACAGTTACCTTTTTTTTTCAAATGGAACGATGCCTTTTGACATCAAGAAAAGAAAACTAGAAGAAAAGAGAATGTCAGGGGTGTTTTTTGCAGGATTCTAGTGCAAGTAATTACGTGTTATCATGATATGACAATGAAAACTGGGAAGTACNTGAAGTACGCTTGCCTGTCTCATGTCATTCCCTCTTGCGATTTCACGGGATATAATTCGCGCATTTACTGCAACAACAGTTATAATATTAATTTCGCCCTCTTCTCCATTTACTCGTTTGTTTCTGTTATGTTTTAGATGCCTTACACTTCCAGTTTCCCGTAATTAGTTAAAGAGATTCTGAAATCATTGTCGAGAAGGGTGGCGACTATTGGGATATCGTTCAGCGTACACATTACAAGAACGAGCATCATTATTCCTATATTCACCATACAACATGAGCATGTCGGTTTTTTCAACATAGCAAATATCATCTTCCAGCACATCATACATCTATGTAGTATAAACGATCACAAAGTACTGACAATGAGGTCCCAATGCAGTCAGTGTAAAGGAAACAGAGTCCAAACACACATACGAACATCATAGCCTTGTAACCAAGCAACGGAATGGAGCAGACAACTGTTGGTATTTAAAATTGTCGCATTACGATATCACGTCAACTACTTGCATTATAATCCTGCAAAAAACATAATTACCATTCTAATCTCCTATAGGTTTATTTTCTTGATGCGAATAGACATCGTTCCATTTTAAATAAATGTAACTGTGTTCAAGAAACACACATTCTAATAAGTATTACAATCTGTGTCTGGGTAGCAATTATGAGCCCTTGTATGTACTTCAATTTTGTCAAAGTTTCAGGTGATTCATTCTGTATGAAAAAAATCAGAGTTTTCTTTCTTTTGCAGAGTGGTAAGTGATCAAAAATGTAAACATATTAAACTTTGATGTTACTCTACCATATAGAAGAAAAATTAGTCAATTTTTCGCCGAAAGCAGTAGCATCCAACGTACTGCTGCCAACATCGCGTGTATTCGCTGTGATAGCGAATACAATGTTCATTCAAACTAGCCTCCGATTGAAAACTCATAACTCAGTTCAGTAAATTCTGAGAAAGTAGCACTTTCCTCGGAAACAGAGCCCCTGGCGACGGCAACAACNCAGGTGATTCATTCTGTATGAAAAAAATCAGAGTTTTCTTTCTTTTGCAGAGTGGTAAGTGATCAAAAATGTAAATATATTAAACTTTGATGTTACTCTACCATATAGAAGAAAAATTTGTCAATTTTTCGCCGAAAGCAGTAGCATCCAACGTACTGCTGCCAACATCGCGTGTATTCGCTGTGATAGCGAACACAATGTTCATTCAAACTAGCCTCCGATTGAACACTCATAACTCNACAATGTTCATTCAAACTAGCCTCCGATTGAAAACTCATAACTCAGTTCAGTAAATTCTGAGAAAGTAGCACTTTCCTCGGAAACAGAGCCCCTGGCGACGGCAACAACACCGAATACAGCTATCCCAGAGAGATGGAGCATGATGTAGGAGGGAGGGTGAGAGAGAAGCAGCTGCGAGACGATGTCTTTCCGAGTAGACACTGGTTTGAACCCTGCGACTAACGACACATCTTGATGATGGTACGGCATAATCGAGCGTACGGCACCAACGATACAGTCTGCGGCACCAGGTTGTCTGACATGAGGCTTCGACAGTCTCAAATGGTGCTGTTGAAGGTGTGCTCCATCCTGTGTGTAATGGAAGCATTTGTACACGTGCATAGTAGACACCACATCTTCCATGCTGGTAGGAAGAACCATATTTGGGCGAGTGTGAAATATATTGCAGTTTTCAAGTTCACAGGAGTCTACCAAATGCTAGGTAGGTAGGTAGGTGGTTAGATAGGCAGGTAGGTAGGTAGTTATGTAGGTAGGTAGTTATGTAGGTAGGTAGTTATGTAGGTAGGTAGTTATGTAAGTAGGTAGTTAAGTAGGTAGTTAGGTAGTTAGTTAGGTAGGTCGGTAGTTAAATTGGTAGTTAGATAGTAGATAGATAGGTAGGTAGGTAGTTATTTAGGTAGGTAGTTATTTAAGTAGGTGGTTTAGTAGGTAGTTAGGTAGGTAGTTAAGTAGGTAGTTAATTTTGTAGTTAGGTAGGTAGATAAATAGGTAGGTAGGTAGGTAGATAAATAGGTAGGTAGGTAGGTAGGTAGGTAGGTAGGTAGGTAGGTAGGTAGGTAGGTAGGCAGTTGTACTTAACGTCTCGTCGACAGCGAGGTCATTAGAGACGGAGAAAGTTGCTNTAGGTAGGTAGGTAGGTAGGCAGTTGTACTTAACGTCTCGTCGACAGCGAGGTCATTAGAGACGGAGAAAGTTGCTCCGAGAAGAGGGAATGGGGAAGGAATGGGAAGGAATCTGCCATGGCCTTTGTTAAGGACCCCTCCCAACATTTGCCTGGAGTGATTTCGGGAAATCATAGAAAACCGAAATCAGGATGACCGGGCCTGGAATCGAATCCGGGTCCTCCCGAACGCGAGTTCAGTGAGTTACCACTGCGCCAGCCCACTCGGTTTTACCAGATGCTGGGTGGTTTTGTATGATGGAAGAAAGTTCTAAATATACAATGTTCCATGCCACTACCATCGCAGCCACCTGTGTAGATGTTTAGGTATAAGTATTCGACAATATATTTACTGGGCATGACACTTGCTTAAGTGTTCTCTATGTAAATAGTGTTTATCTTTGANATAAGTATTCGACAATATATTTACTGGGCATGACACTTGCTTAAGTGTTCTCTATGTAAATAGTGTTTATCTTTGACCAATTTTTGGCGACCAACATACATTTTTAATACACTCTAGTTTTTATTTATATGCCTTAAGAGTGGCCATTACATCCAAATGTTAAATAAAGGGTGTCTCAAGCCACTGCGTAAATTCCCGATTATTTTTATTTCGTGTTTTATCGTTGATCAGCGTTTCGCTGCCCACACACCATTTCACATCGTCTGAAACTGAGAATTCCTACATGCATAGGTTTATTCACATCCAAACTTGTCATTGATGCTAACCGTACACTTTCATCACTTTATCAAGTAATGGAAATCATTATTTTGCTTGCACTTGATTTCTGTACCTTAATACAGTTCACTAAACCATTTCGTTAGCTTGTGCCATGCCACATAGTTCGGGACTTGTGGTACTGAATAAGTGTATCGCAGAGTATGTGCCCGACTTTGTGAAATAAAATCTGCAATTGTCCTTTTCCAGGCAATGTTAGTACTTTTTCAGCCAGTAAATTGTTTTCTTTCTCTTCTTATCAAAATGTTTCAAATGTATGGAGGCCTAAAGGACAATGTTGATGACCTGCTATCCCCTTGCAACTGAGCGTAAATATGTTTTAATTTTGGAAGATTTACAAATTATAGTTTATATCGATACTGGTCATGCATGAACATGAATAAATTGTCGTGATATGTTCACACCCATATTTTTATTATATGCTGTACAAACAATGTCTTAAAAAATTTATTTTGTTAAATAANTAAGTATTCGACAATATATTTACTGGGCATGACACTTGCTTAAGTGTTCTCTATGTAAATAGTGTTTATCTTTGAGCAATTTTTGGCGACCAACATAAACTTTTAATACACTCTAGTTTTTATTTATATGCCTTAAGAGTGGCCATTACATCCAAATGTTAAATAAAGGGTGTCTCAAGCCACTGCGTAAATTCCCGATTATTTTTATTTCGTGTTTTATCGTTGATCAGCGTTTCGCTGCCCACACACCATTTCACATCGTCTGAAACTGAGAATTCCTACATGCATAGGTTTATTCACATCCAAACTTGTCATTGATGCTAACCGTACACTTTCATCACTTTATCAAGTAATGGAAATCATTATTTTGCTTGCACTTGATTTCTGTACCTTAATACAGTTCACTAAACCATTTCGTTAGCTTGTGCCATGCCACATAGTTCGGGACTTGTGGTACTGAATAAGTGTATCGCAGAGTATGTGCCCGACTTTGTGAAATAAAATCTGCAATTGTCCTTTTCCAGGCAATGTTAGTACTTTTTCAGCCAGTAAATTGTTTTCTTTCTCTTCTTATCAAAATGTTTCAAATGTATGGAGGCCTAAAGGACAATGTTGATGACCTGCTATCCCCTTGCAACTGAGCGTAAATATGTTTTAATTTTGGAAGATTTACAAATTATAGTTTATATCGATACTGGTCATGCATGAACATGAATAAATTTTCGTGATATGTTCACACCCATATTTTTATTATATGCTGTACAAACAATGTCTTAAAAAATTTATTTTGTTAAATAAATTATGCAAGTTAGTCTTATAATATCAGGCAGACATCATTTGTGAGAGCGGAAAATTTTCAGTAGTGATTCTACCCTGCAGTTTAATCTTTCGAGCTTCGTCCATTTTAATTATATTGAAAACCATGAGCTGCGCCATATCCTTGAAACTGTCGGAGTACATTTTCTGAACTTTATATAATAAGGTTTGAGGGATGTGAACATTTTAAAAAATTGGTTTATCAGTAGCAAAGCATGCTAGCAAGAATATATCTCGGTACTCATGAGCTGAAAGCATTGTCGCGATGGTTTACCTTACTATATGTCCGCACTTGTTACAATCCACAGTTTGGCAACATACATTCGATCTACTACAGTGTCATTTCCATGGCTTCTATTTGTCGTGGTATCCACAGTGGCATTTGTGTGTCAACATTAAAAGCAACACTATCGTTGACGCAATGGTCATTTGTCCATCGCCTTCCCTTCCCCCCAAAAAGAAAACCTTTTTACCCTACAATTTTACATCGATCTCTTAATATCTCTCTCTCTCTCTTTTTCTCTCTCTATGCTGACACCACTGCAAACAAAGATTAATATTTTCAGACATTAATGTAATGACAAACCATGCAAAGGATGTTGGAATAGCATATTTGCATGTGCAAGATAATAGGAAATGCTTCTGGTAGAGACATAGTGTTCTAGATTGCTGCTGCGTGTCGCTAGATAGACCACGTATCTCTTGTCACTGTTTGTGTCTGACAATAAAATTCCTTCCTCCTGGTGATCTGTCAATATCATCCATAACTGGTTGGCCGTGTATGGATACTTCCACATGTCCTTTGGTCCAAAAGCAAATGACGAGCAGCTCTACAACGCCTCTCGCAGCCCTGTTATCCAGTCTATCCCAGANTGTCCTTTGGTCCAAAAGCAAATGACGAGCAGCTCTACAACGCCTCTCGCAGCCCTGTTATCCAGTCTATCCCAGACTCCGCCAGTTGTTAGTTATCTTTCACACCTTCTCGGGATACCTATAACTCGTTTATATTTTTCAAAGATTCGATTTAAAAAGTGTGAAGGTATTGTAAATTGACTTTACATCAGAAGCATCTCGTGGGAATAATACCTTCTCTTCCACAAAAAAAAGTTTCTGCTTATGCATTAGAGATGACAGTTTGCAACCTCACACTCTGACTGGTAGTTACGATATTAAATACCTGAGTAGACCAAGCTTGAGTAGATCAAGCTTGAGTAGACCAAGGGTAAATGTCAACGTGGAAAAAAATTATTTGCGACCAGTAATGTTGGGGAAGAATTGCCGAAGGCACAGAACGAAGGTGATCTGTCTGCTTCTATACGCGATTCACATGTAGGTGCAGCTGAAGATCAGATTGAAAATTATGAACGCGGTTCCTCCCGATCTCACTAAGGCTCGACTTCAATTCTTTTGCAGAAATTCTTCGCCTTCGCGTCATAATTTCGGATGTATAGTAATTAGTAACAATGCAAGATTGTAGAAAATTCACATTGTTCGAGTTGTTTAATATTTTTGTGCGTAATTTTAATTCAGGAACATATTGATATTTTATCAATAAGTTTCTGCCTTTTTTGTAAGCAGGAAATAACACACAGTGAAAATCAGATACAAAGGTATTAAACAACCAATGAATTGTAAATTTTGTATAAGCAAGTGTTACAAATAATACTTCTGAAACAGAAATGATGACACGAAAATGAAGAGTCTCTGCATAATAGGTGAAGCAGTGCCTTAAAGCCTATTAGTGCGGTGGAAAGTTGTGGATAATATCATAGGACAATAGGACGACACCGCTAGAGGGCATTAAGCTTACTAGAGGTGGCAATGTCCGCCGACTTGGGGAGGGCGTAACAAGCGATGGCACAAACCCTATACATATATAAGAATAGTTCTTCACGAGAGTCATTTGATAGTCAAAGCCTCCACTAACATATTGATGATCCGAGAACACTCAGCAGTAACAGATTAAGATTTCATGGTCTGGTCAACTACTGAGACAGAGAAAATAACTTCCTAAATTTTGTAAGAAACGAGAAGTTGTATAAAAATATGATACACAACATTCTAATATGTAAACATTCCCATTACCACTGCAATTTGAGCATTTCATGNTCAGCAGTAACAGATTAAGATTTCATGGTCTGGTCAACTACTGAGACAGAGAAAATAACTTCCTAAATTTTGTAAGAAACGAGAAGTTGTATAAAAAATATGATACACAACATTCTAATATGTAAACATTCTCATTACCACTGCAATTTGAGCATTTCATGAAACTTATTTGGTAACTGTGAAAGCTTGTCATAAAGAACATAGATGTAAGCTGTGCGAAACAACTACCTTTCCGCAATATGGCGCATGTACATAAGTCGTTAAAGAGTGCTGCATTCGCCCTTCGTGTGGAGTATGTATACTCTCCTCACTTCATAACACGTGATGCGGCACGCACAGTACTTACCAGGTGTGAAATAATCTATTCGCAGTCTCTATACCACCCTGTGCACGACGTGCGCGGTTGTGTCGTCTATATGTTATGTATCAGAAGCATTTTATACTTCTGTTAACTCAACGGTTTTTTATTTTTTATTAAATTATACTTTTGTTAATACTTTATGTATAAATTAAAATGTTTAATTTATAGTAAATATAAATTAAACAGAGAGAAAATAGGTATGTTGGTAATGCCTAGTAAGATATAATTCTGAAGCAAAATACAAGTATTACTAATGTAGTGTGCACAAATACGATGCGCTGTCCCTGTGGTGCATGACGTTTCTTACCTATTATTACAAAGAGAGTTGATGGTTACTGTCGCATGTATTGAGCAAACAAAACTGTGGTTATCTATGAGAAGTGCACAGAATTTTTATTTTGATTAAGTTTAGCCGCGAGGTCCTTAAAAATGTGTTTTTTTTACATACTATTACCACTTTTACAATCACTGCTAATACCTAGAAGCGAATTTATATAAAATATTTGCGCCCAATAAGTTAATTTTAATATGTAGGCTGCATTTCTTCTAGAAAATTTAATATGAAGAGAAACTGGAATTAGATAAAAGTTTCATTTCTAATAGGATGACAACTTAGAGGTCACTTTGAGTTTTCTAGTATGTTAAAATAAAGCAATTCTCAGTCGTGCGCACCATTTATATAATTCATTTTTTTCTACAACAATGCAGTAGCCTTGCCACCTACTGACGTGAGACACCAGCATTGTTGACAATGTCATCGGCTTGGCTGCAGGAGCGGCATATAACTTATGAGGAGCGCCTGCATGCATGATGGTGAATATTAACAAGACGAAGAGCTACAAGGCTGCCAAACCATGGTCACGTACCTTCAAAACCACTGATGGTTATTCCAGGAAACAATGGCTCATCTTTATTCAGAAAGGACAGAACTGGCGGAGGTCAATCTTCCTCTTTTTTTTTTATTTCCTTTGACAAACGTCCTGCAAATTTTAATAATCACCTACCCAAACTTGTTTGCTGTTAAAAATAACTTTAGTACATTCCGCGTGTTTCGTGACAACAGTAATTAGATTTAAACATTTTCAATACGTAATTAATTATTAGCAGCCTCTTTTCCTTTTTTGCACATTCCATTATTAAAATAAACTGAGAGTACCGATGTAAAAACATCAATGTCCAAATTAATACCTTAGAAATACAATTAGTATTAGTCTCAAACTACTTCCTTGCTGTATCATTATGCTAAATGATTTTGTTTGTAAAATTACTTTACGCAATAGGTGTAAGATTTGTGCATAAAATATCAAATTTAATTTTATCGGAGCAAGTATTTTGTTCCAAAAATGACGATTATCTAAATGTCACTTTTAAGATACTCATAAAGTAATAACGTAGGAAATTTGTGATGCCAAATTGTTAACTGTGACTCTCTTTAAAGCCGAATACCGTGAATTTTTACTTAATGAAATTATTATATTCATTTTGTTTCTGAGAGATATTCTTCAGAAAGAAAATTTCAAAACTCGAGTATTCATTGTTTAACAGTATCGTTGATTATTATATAAAACAATCATTGATCGAAAATAAGCCCCGGTGAGGTTTCACACTTACAGTTATTACATTTGCACGAGTGGAAGCGAAACTGTAAAATTTAATTACTGCATCGGTATTTCTTTGTAATAGACATGGGAACCATATGAGCAATTGCCAGCTCGTTCCGCCTAGATTTAATACACGAATATTCTTTAGTACGAGTCAAGCAGGCAGCTGAATGAAAAAAAAAACGAGCTCACTTTGAATGCACATAAATAAGGAAATAACCATAAATCGTGAAGAGTAAACATTTTTCGCCTTGAAATGGTCATCTACGATAATTTCCTTCGTCCATTCGACTTTTTATCTTCGTACCAAGTCCGGTGGGAGAAAAAAAGTATAGGTAGGGACGATGTTACATATTGAAATAACGTAAACTTGGGAATAAGATCGCGTGTAAAGGCTTGGCCTATGTATGTCTTCCGCGCATAATTTATCAATTAATAAGTAACGCATATCTCATCAATGACCTCATCATCGGAGGTGAACTTTAACATTTTTCGAATTCAATGGCGCATAACAAAGGTCAATGCAGTGGTTGTGTTAATTTTTATGTAGTAGTAACCAGTTTATTTTGTTTTTGTTACGATTATTGTGTCACAGTAAGATAAGTAGAAGCAGTAATTGCAGTTTTTTACGATAATTATGNCGTGTTTCGTGACAACAGTAATTAGATTTAAACATTTTCAATACGTAATTAATTATTAGCAGCCTCTTTTCCTTTCTTGCACATTCCATTATTAAAATAAACTGAGAGTACCGATGTAAAAACATCAATGTCCAAATTAATACCTTAGAAATACAATTAGTATTAGTCTCAAACTACTTCCTTGCTGTNGATGTAAAAACATCAATGTCCAAATTAATACCTTAGAAATACAATTAGTATTAGTCTCAAACTACTTCCTTGCTGTATCATTATGCTAAATGATTTTGTTTGTAAAATTACTTTACGCAATAGGTGTAAGATTTGTGCATAAAATATCAAATTTAATTTTATCGGAGCAAGTATTTTGTTCCAAAAATGACGATTATCTAAATGTCACTTTTAAGATACTCATAAAGTAATAACGTAGGAAATTTGTGATGCCAAATTGTTAACTGTGACTCTCTTTAAGGCCGAATACCGTGAATTTTTTACTTAATGAAATTATTATATTCATTTTGTTTCTGAGAGATATTCTTCAGAAAGAAAATTTCAAAACTCGAGTATTCATTGTTTAAGAGTATCGTTGATTATTATATAAAACAATCATTGATCGAAAATAAGCCCCGGTGAGGTTTCACACTTACAGTTATTACATTTGCACGAGTGGAAGCGAAACTGTAAAATTTAATTACTGCATCGGTATTTCTTTGTAATAGACATGGGAACCATATGAGCAATTGCCAGCTCGTTCCGCCTAGATTTAATACACGAATATTCTTTAGTACGAGTCAAGCAGGCAGCTGAATGAAAAAAAAAAAAACGAGCTCACTTTGAATGCACATAAATAAGGAAATAACCATAAATCGTGAAGAGTAAACATTTTTCGCCTTGAAATGGTCATCTACGATAATTTCCTTCGTCCATTCGACTTTTTATCTTCGTACCAAGTCCGGTGGGAGAAAAAAAGTATAGGTAGGGACGATGTTAAATATTGAAATAACGTAAACTTGGGAATAAGATCGCGTGTAAAGGCTTGGCCTATGTATGTCTTCCGCGCATAATTTATCAACTAATAAGTAACGCATATCTCATCAATGACCTCATCATCGGAGGTGAACTTTAACATTTTTCGAATTCAATGGCGCATAACAAAGGTCAATGCAGTGGTTGTGTTAATTTTTATGTAGTAGTAACCAGTTTCTTTTGTTTTTGTTACGATTATTGTGTCACAGTAAGATAAGTAGAAGCAGTAATTGCAGTTTTTTACGATAATTATGTCGTACTCAGCTAAGCAGAGCGTGATGATACGCAGTTGTCGCACGCAAAGTTGTAAACTTATCGCCATCTTGGAACAAAGAGCGATAATTATGTAAAGAAGTAAAATAAGTACTTCAGGTTATGATCATGTGTATTATGGCGTATTCCAAGAAAATATATTTAGCGTAAGATAAAAAGCCTAATTATCATTTATTTTCATCCAAAAAACTTTTTCAAATAACTTGAAAAAAAAAAACCTGTGCACGAGTGGAAGCGAAAATCGGATTTGCACACATGCAAAACGCGCACACACACACACACACATATGTGAAGTAAGTTGTAAAATACATTATAACTAGAGAAACAAGAAACAGGGAAAACTTCCCCCGCAAGCCGCGCTGGTGTTCCAAAGAGGTCCTTTTGAGCTGGCGGTAAATAGAGAAATCCTTTATATTTTTATGTAAAAGCTCGTGTTTGGCACGAATTGTGATATATCTCGCACAATGCCAAATTGTAAACATTAACTTCATTTCGTAACTATTATTTACGTCCTCCAATAGTGTTTAAAATTGCAAAGACTAAAAATACAACTACGTTTGACATTGAACGTTCTTAAATAAATGGAAAAACGTTACGAATTCAAGTGCGAAAAAAGTACAGCTGTCATCAAAAGAAACATTGCACTTTTCTCCTTTAGCTTACGGAAACGGCGCAAGAAAGCCTAAGAAATATTTTAAACCTTTTAAATATTATATCTTTCGATTAAGTTGTAATATTTAAATAAAGTAATAACGTAATACTACGGTTTGCCTAATCCAATTTATAGCAGAATATTTAACATGTTAATATATTACGATATATTTTACTCAAATGTGAAGAACAATGTTTATTGTTTACGTATAAACCGCCTCCTGCAAGTGCCTTTCGCGAGCCTAACACAATAAAACACGGAAAAAATTACACAACTACATTTATTTAATGAAAATTGTAATTAAAAACTATTTGCTTACAAACAGGGAGAAAAAAAACCCGGTACACATGCGACAACAGTGCTACCTGGCGGTAGTCACCAAACTAATAGAATTGAGGTTCCCAATCTGAGTGTTATGAACCTTGGTGGCAGCCATAAAGTGTATTGTTGGTATTCAACATGCCAAACTTGTTCTGGTGGACACACAATTTTTTGTAGCCGACACAAAATAAATTTTAGTGGCCACGAAATTTAAACGGTGACATGTTCGCCACAAAAACGTTTTGCAGGGAGAATACCAACAAAACACTTGTGTATCTGCTACTAATTTTTTCCCCCAGTGTAGCACAGCCAAAAGGCAGTTTGCATCACTTAACACACTCAAAACTGACTAGGAACAGAAATGTCTATGTATTAAATGAAGTGTTCCGACTGTCTCACTCACTCTTTCACTCATCAACGCACAGCGCAAACAGCTGAACGCAAAAACATAAACATTTATGGATGACTGCTCTTCTGGGTGCAGGTACCAATGAAAAATGGTTTTTATGAATTCGACAACTTAGGAGGTGAAAGGGGGTAAAATGTGTTTCTGAGGACTCCTCAATGGCTCAGTAACGCAATAAGATTCCGTATTTTTTATTTTTTACCGGTTACATATATCAATTCTTAGAAAGTATTTTGAAGACTTTCTGAAATCCATAAAAGATGAAAATGGTTAAAAAAAGTGTCCACGAGGACTCTTCAGCGGTGCACGCGATAAGATGTCGTTATTCTCCTTTTTAAATTTAACCCCATAGGAGGCCAGAAATGAATAAAACGTATTTTNGCACGCGATAAGATGTCGTTATTCTCCTTTTTAAATTTAACCCCATAGGAGGCCAGAAATGAATAAAACGTATTTTCGTTGACTCGTTAATCGCATTAACGGTAAGATATTGTTATTATCTTTGCTTCAAAATACATAAATACCTAAAAACTTATTTCAGGATTATTAACATTTAAAACCCATAAAAAAGTGAAGAAGTTTCGAATGTGATTTCGATTATATGCCGCCTATATTATATATTTTCCATTCATGTAACCTTCAAACTGGCGTGTTTCGCAAGACCTTATCAAAAGGAAAATGTACGAAAAGAAATGATACCTCTTTCTTGCTAACAAAAAATTTTCATTTTCATTTCATTCGCAGAAAACAGTTGTCAGAATTGAGCAGGGGTAATGCTTAAAAAGTTAATTTTCACAAACAGCGCAGTCACTCAAATACATCGCGCCATGTTCTTTTCCTTATGAGGCGCTACATGTGTGTTTAAATTCCATTTTATACCGCCATTAATAATTTCATGCATAATTCTCGAAGAAGAGTGAATTGGAGTGCCCATTCTGCTGTACAGTAACCAGTTCTTGCGTTGCAACTGGTGTCTTCCAAACAGAACTGTCAGACACATTAACTTGCGAATAAGTAAGAGAACTGCCAAAATAACATGTCGTAACAATGGTGAGGCCGTTCGTTTATAGTTAGTTTTCCCACAAATCTGAGCTTATATTCAGNCAAAATAACATGTCGTAACAATGGTGAGGCCGTTCGTTTATAGTTAGTTTTCCCACAAATCTGAGCTTATATTCAATAAAAATAACATTTAACATAACTTGGATGTGATCCAGTAGCATTGCAACCAGAAATACTGAGAAGACAAAAACAAACAGGTCCTTCGGTAAAGGAAAACAGTAGCTGCTTGGTGTAATACACGTGGGCGAAGCCTAGGGAAGACTAGCAGTTACATGAGACACACTTCTGGAGTTAACGTACTGATATTCTGTATTGTCACAAGAAGGGCAAAGTCCCAGGTGAGCGGCAAGGGTCGTATGTGCAAAAACTCTTTGATTCGCATTGAAATCTTGTCCCAGAATAAAATATCTTAACTTTTTGAAATTTCTCTGTTAAACGCTGTGAATCACACTTGTAACGAATATTGCAGATATTTTCGTAATATAATAAATTTATATAACAGCAAGCACAGAAAAACGTATAAGCAAATTTACGGAGACGAAAAGTTTTGCTAAAATTACGGAAAGTCCGTTATTGAAAAAAATTGCGTTACCGTAATTTTACGAAGAGTTTTGGATAATTCTTACCAGCACTTTATTCGTAATATGAGGGAAAATTTTTAACGGATTTGAAATTAAATACGTCTTGAAATGTTTTTCAAACATGACAGAATAGCTTGACGATGGCATTGAAGATGCACGTGTTGGTTTTGAACCAACCATGTCACTGTATTGTACTTTGTATGTTACGTCACTTAGTTAGTCGGACGCAGAAATACTGGAGCCGAGGAGGCCTGGCGATTACAGTTGGCTAAGAATCGCACGCAGTAACTGTGAGTGATGCTGCGGGTGATCTCGGACCGAGTCTGGTCCAGCGTGGTCGCCACGTGGGAGCTACGACAGTCCGTCGACATGTTGTTATCTCTCACTCGCGGCTGACGGATAATGTATATGTATCATTGGACGAGTGATCTCTCAGTGCTACGAGCAGCTCGCAGGAAATTCAACTGGTCAATTCATAACGGNCAAAATAACATGTCGTAACAATGGTGAGGCCGTTCGTTTATAGTTAGTTTTCCCACAAATCTGAGCTTATATTCAGTAAAAATAACATTTAACATAACTTGGATGTGATCCAGTAGCATTGCAACCAGAAATACTCAGAAGACAAAAGCAAACAGGTCCTTCGGTAAAGGAAAACAGTAGCTGCTTGGTGTAATACACGTGGGCGAAGCCTAGGGAAGACTAGCAGTTACATGAGACACACTTCTGGAGTTAACGTACTGATATTCTGTATTGTCACAAGAAGGGCAAAGTCCCAAGTAAGCGGCAAGGGTCACACGTGCCAAAACTCTTTGATTCGCATTGAAATCTTGTCCCAGAATAAAATATCTTAACTTTTTGAAATTTCTCTGTTAAACGCTGTGAATCACACTTGTAACGAATATTGAAGATCTTTTCGTAATATAATAAATGTATATAACAGAGAGCACAGAAAAACGTATAAGCAAATTTACGGATACGCAAAGTATTGTAAAAATTACGGAAAGTTCGTTATTGAAAAAAATTACGTTTCCGTAATTTTACGAAGAGTTTTGGATAAATCTTACCAGCACTTTATTCGTAAGATGAAGGAAAAATTTTAACGGATTTGAAATTAAATACGCCTTGAAATGTTTTTCAAACATGACAGAATAGCTTGACGATGGCATTGAAGATGCGCGTGCTGGTTTTGAACCAACCATGAAACTGTATTGTACTTTGTAAGTTACGTCACTGAGTTAGTTGGACACTGAAATACTGGAGCCGAGGAGGCCTGGTGATTACAGTTGGCTACGAATCGCACGCAGTAACTGTGAGTGATGCTGCGGGTGATCTCGGACCGAGTTTGGTCCAGCGTGGTCGCCACGTGGGAGCTACGACAGTCCGTCGTCATGTTGTTATCTCTCACTCGCGGCTGACGGATAATGGATATGTATCATTGGACGAGTGATCTCTCAGTGCTACGAGCAGCTCGCAGGAAATTCAACTGGTCAATTCATAACGGTATTCGGTGAAAGAACGCTTCAAAATTATTTCAGTTGCTAATAGATGTGAACTAAAAGAGCTGTATTGATGTATTTTTAATTTTCATGCCAGGACGTGATTCAGTATCATCCCTGACAGACGTCGTGATGGAAAGTGCGAGCGTATTACGGTGAATTATGTATCTACGAAGTTCAGCACGCCTATACGTACTACGTTCCAACATAACTAATTATTACTTGGGCGTTTTCCTGGTGTGGTAAGATACTGTATAGTACAGTTACCTTCAGTCACGTTTCCGTTGAACCTGCAAGTAATGGTGCCGGGAAAATTTCAAACAAATTATTGGTACAATAACTGTTTCTGCTTAAAGTATTATGTCAAGTGGCAGGCATACATACATGGCTTAGCTTTTCCACGATTTGTTGTTGAAAGTATTTACAGTTAATTTTATCATTAAATAGATATTCTGAAAGACAAAAAATAAATTACTTACTCCAAAAAGAAATAGTTTTATATAGACAATGAGCATAAATCGAACTTATAATACTGGTTTTCTTACTTTAATGGTAATAGTGGTAACGTTCCAAAAATAATCAGACAGTTTTTTTTATATTGTCTCACTGCTTTCATACCAAAACTATTTATATAAAACTCCTTTCCTTTTGCCCAATTAAAAAATATATGTGTGAATATAAAAATACACATTTATTTTATTTTTAAATTGACAGCCAGAAACTTTTAAGCATATGTGTGATATAAATATATATAAATATGAAACTATAAAACTAATTTCAAGTTTATATGGTATGCTGGCTGTTACTCCTCCAGTTTATAAGATAGAAGCTCATGAAACAAATAAAGATTTTTTGGTCATATTAAGGGAAACAATCACCGGATTACTAATAAAATTGGTAAACTAGTAATACTACGACAGGCTATGTAATTTATACCTTTTAAGAGTGTCAGACATTAAATTTCAAAGCGGCGACCATTTAAACATTCAGTTTTAGTGTACTATATCTACGGAACTATGTAACCAATTTCCAGTTAACTTTGCATGCTGGCAGTATCTATTAAAGCATGAAAAGTTTTCACAGTCTGTGTTTTGACCGACATTTTGTAAGATAGCACAACATTTCAAATGAAATTTGTATGGCATATCTCTGGAAACACTAAAACAATACATACCAAATTTAGCAAATAATTAATAATACAGCTGGTCGTATAAATTGGTATGTGTAAATTAATGAGACACTTATTTTCAAAATGGTGACCCTATAAAGATTTTATCTTGGTATGTTATGTCTACGAAAATCATGTAACCATTTACAACCCCACTTTGTAGGCTGACAGTACCTACTGTAACAATAATACATGTCTACACATCACTTAATTCGTCCGCCATTTTGTAATACTACAACATATGAAAATTAAAGTTTATATGTCCTATATCCGGAAATAACCCACAGATTCCTCCCAAATTTTACAACCAAGTAGTATTCGGTAGGCCGTATAAAAAAAATGTTTCAAAAGTGTTAGGCACTATTTTCTAAATGGCGGCAAAATAAACAATTTAGCTTAGAATGCTTTATCAACGAAAACGATTTAACAAATTTCAACTTAACTAAGTACGCAAGCAGAACATGTTATAACTATCAAATATGTGTATAATGAGCCTCTTTTCCACCATTTTGTAAGATAGCACCACATAAAATAAATAAAATTTTAAGACATATCTTGGGAAACAATAAACCTATCCCTACTTTACTCAAGCGACAAGATATGCTTCTGTAGTTAATCTGAAAATAAATTTATATTACTTAAGTGATTAGACATATATTTTTTAGTCATAACAGTTGGCTAAATATTTTAGGTTAGTATGTCAAATACTATCTGTATATCTTATACAGCATGTGGGCAGAGTCTCCTGTAGCTGTGCCCAACGGGATAAACAGGAGTGTAATCCAGAGCAACATACAGTATACACAGAGCCCAGCACTAGTTTCAGATCAGCCACAAAGCTATAAAGCCACTTCAGAGATTGTATTTGCCACTTCAGGTGTTTTAAGTAATCCATGCTGTGCACACCAACTAGTCCCATTAAGTATGTGCACCCAGACCAAAATAATTAGCATAATTATAGCTATAATTGGCGGCAGTTGAATGCAATCCAATAGAAAGAGATTACACCCCTCCCAATCGCGGGGGTGGGCATTGTTACCACCTCACCTGTCAACTGCATCGTACAGAGTTGAATATGCACGCGCCACCTTGATGGGGCCGAGGACTATCCAGCCTCTACGAACGCGCTTCGTTAACGAGTCCTCTCACTATGTGGACCAGACCAGCATCACTTCATTGGCGAGCATCAACCCTTCGAAACTACTACCCGAGCTGACGATACGCCGCTTTCCAAATGCAGCTAATGCCGACATCACAACACAGTGCTTCCCTCTACAGGAGCAAGCCTGCAGGCAAATACCTACCTCCAGGCCTCCTCCCAGTGGGAGGCTCAAACAATGCCACCTGGAGTCCAACCCACGATCAGCACGGCCAATGGCCGGAGCTTCACACTGATCCCCTGGGTTCCCACGACTATTCCGTGCACACTGAGTTTTCACCCAGGAGAAGCCCAACTCATCCAGGACGCCAGACAGTCCCTTCTGTGGAGCTCCGCCACCCCGAGATCTACCTGAGGGCCTCAGTTGGAGACGTGCACCTGGCTCCCGAGTCATTACCGCAGGCGAGGTACATATACAGCCTCTGGAAAGCCACACATGACCTCGCCGTGGCTAATCGTGCACTGGTGGGGCCACCACTAGCCCATTATCGTCCTCACTCAGTCAGCCACTGCGTGGCCACCGTGTTTCCAGCCATGACCTTTTGAGGAGGTGGAGATGGACTTGAGCAGCGCTAGGCTATATATTAGCATCGCTGCCCCATTTCAGAGACAGAATCTCGGCCCACTCAGCGGGAGGGGCAATCCCAATAATCAGCAATGAGAAGACCCCACCGGAGCTCGTCAGCCAGGATGAAGACAACTCCACCGATGACATCGGGGACTCAATCCGTGGCCTAGCAGGACAGTCACACCGCTTCACGCCAATTCGCTCTTACACATTAGCCGGGTACCACTATGCGGACCTGCACCAAGGGATGGTCGAACTAAGATATGTCTCAACTAATTTAAACCACACTTTATATGCTAGCAGTCTTAATGACAATTAGCGACTGTGATATTACATATCTTATTTTGTCCACCATTTATAAAAATAGCATAGAGAATCCTATGAGAAAATGTGGCATATATATTCCACATCTAGTGGACCAATAAACCGATATACATTAAATTTTGCTCACAAGCAATGCTACTGTAGGCCATGTAAACTTACGTGATTTATGTGACTGAAATACATGATTTTCAAAACGACTGCCCTGTAAATATTTCATTGACTGGAAAGGGTTACGTTCAGCTACTCGGAGACCACTTGCAACCATTCGTGGACTTCATGTACCCAAACAACGATAGAATTTTTATGGATGAAAATCCGCCATGTCAACAGACCACAACTGTTCGCGATTGGTTTGAAGAACATTCTGGACAATTCCAGCGAATGATTTGGCCACCAAGATTGCCTGACATGAATCCCAGCGAACATTTATGGGACATAATCGAGAAGTTAGTTCGTGCACAAACTCCTGCACCGGCAACACTTTCGCAATTATGAACGTCTACAGAGGCAGCATGGCTCAATATTTCTGCCGGGGTCTTCCAACGACTTGTTGAGTCCATGCCACGTCAAATTGCTGCGCTTCGCCGGGCAAAAGGAGGTCCGACACAATATTAGGAGGTATCCCATGACTTTTGTCGCTTCAGTGTATTTTTGCAGTCTGTTGATAAAATGTAAAACCTTACATTACATGCTAGAAGTTTTACTAACAATATGTTTAGATTTAATGTGGCATTCACTCTAAGGTGATGAATGATCTTGAGGAAAAAACCGTCTCCTTCGGAGTTAATTTTCATCAGCATTTCATGACACTAGTGTATTGAGCACAGGCGATTTTAATTATTTTTAGTCCATATTTTTTAAAAAATAGGGAACATCATCATCTGGTTGCCAGCCTTACACCGCTGGGCTGTAAACATTTTGTCAGTGGACATTCTAAACTGCCTTGAAGTTTTTAACTTAGACATCATAAGGTGAATTCACCACACACTAGGCTATAAATATGTATATAAATGTCACTATAGACAGTTCAGAACTTCGCTAAGCATTTGTCAGCTCTCAAGACCTCAATGATAAGAGCCACCCAATTCTCTTAATTTCCTCATTGTGCATTTGACACTTTCCTGAACAAATGCAGAAAAACTACCTGGGAAGGAAGACAAAATTTACCAATCGCACTTTCTTCGTACGCTTATACAGTTCTATGGTTAATGTGCGAAAATTCTCATACAAAATGTCATCGCCATTTTAATCCACAGCCAGGGGAAACTGTAAAGAAATTTGAGCCGTTCTTTAATACGAATACTGCTGCATACACGAATGTGGTTTTACACTGCTTTTCCTCCTCCCACTCCCCAAGCTTATTTTGTCTAGCTGTGTTTATTCTTCAGTGTGATCAATAACGACAGGCCATTTATTGCCACGGCGCACCGAGATACAGTAAATGCCTGTACTCTCTAATTTTTGGAGATTCAATGACCGGCTCACTTACCCGTTACGTGCTGGCATTGAGGTTCCGGGGTTGAGTTCCAGACAAGCCATGTGTGCTTGTCTGGAATATATGTAATTGTGTATATGTAATTTTGTCCAACTTTATTTCTGACCACAATCACCAGAGGTGTACGTTAATAGATACCAAATCCCCCTCCCCCCGGAATATCGTCTAACTCTTTGAATTGCGTCTCGGGTGGGAAGTGTTATTCAATTTGTTCATTGCACTGAGCCGGGCAACGAGAAAAATCGTTATATGTTATATCTATGGATGGCAGTGTATAAGGAAAATGTGTGTCGAGTTTTCACCACGTTTCAAGTTTCGTAGAGGTCTCGGTAAATGTTATGTGAACTGAGCGCGACTCATGATTTAATAGCGTTACCCATACAAGCAGGGAAGTAAAAGAAAAATAAACAGGAAATGCTTTTTTAAAAGTCTATATCGCCATCAGAACTAGATTATAGTTATCTTTCAGATATTTGAATTTTAAATGCACATAAATTAAGGTGGATTTGATTAAACACTTTAAAGAGAGAGAGAGCTAGATAGAGAAAGAGGGAGGCAGAGAGCCAGAGAGAGAGAGAGAGAGAGAGAGAGAGAGAGANGGGGGGGGGGGTTTATGAAACAAATTTTGGTCTTAAATTAATTTTCTTCGTGATTGCGCTGAAATCATTCTGTAAAACCTTAATATGCAGTATGCATTAATTAAAAACAAGTATTTTTAATTGCAGTGTACAAAGTAAGCTTCCAGTTAATGAGTTACCTGTAGTATTACTTTGTCCTAAATTGCATACTTTTTGTTAATTCCAAGGAAAAGTATAAAACTAATGATCCCAAACAGAAACGTCTTTTCGTCTATTCGAATACCAACGTTTTTGAATAGGAGGACAAGTACTCTGCTTGAAAGGATAGTAACACATTTTGAAACATACATTTTTATTTAAAGTACCAATTAAAGGTAATTTTTATTCTTATTAGTAGACACAGTGATGCATAAAAATTGACAATATTCTGTAAAATACAATGAAATAGATCTAATAAAATATCTCCTCCCAAAGAAACAAGAGATGTAACCAGAGTAAAGTATTAAGTGTGCATGTGGACTCTTGAAGTTTTAATCGACGCGTAATTATGTTGATGAAAAAAGAAATGTGTTCTGCAAATAAAGTGAACATGGGTGACTACTCTTTGATTCAGTTATGTATTTCTCGAAGTTTCTGTTATGACCCTCGCTGCCGCATTTAACTTGATTCTCGACATTTTTTTATATGGAGCTTGACACAATGGTGACCTACTGTCAAAGTCATAGTGACTCACACTTAGCTTTAAGACTTCGAAATAAAGTTGAAATTTAAAATCAAAGTCAAGGAGTTTTTTGTCCAGAATCCATCAGAGCTTAAGTGGAATGGATATTTGTTTACTGTAAGGGGATGCTAATTTTAATATAATTGATCAATCTTGTCTAATTTAAAACAATTATTTACTGATAAATAATGAACCTACTTTGCTCTACATGGGTGCAAATAAATATTATTAAAGTTCTTGATAGCTTAGATGGAAGAGAGTGATTGACGTATTATTGACAGCAATATCATTACAGATGAAACCAGAAACATGTGAAACAGTACAAAGGCAATAAAAATACACAAGGGACTTACCCGGGCTTCGGATTCAGAAACACTCGTAAAATTAAGCTAGCTTGCAATCAACTGCATCACGAAGGCAGTATTCGCAGCATCAACTTCGGATGTAAACAGTCTAATGTTTTGAATGATAAAGTTCACTAACATAAAATACTTTCTTGGCCATCATTTTGAAAATACGTGTCTGAGCCACTAAAGAACGTAGGTTTGTATGGCCCACTATATCGCTACTTGTGTGAGAATTTTTATGGAATTCGGTTGATTGGTCTACAAGATATGGCATAAAAACTTTATTTTAAAAAATGGGGCTGTCTTTACAAAATTGCTTAAAAAGTGGCTCTGTACACGACGTTTGTAATAGATAACGTCAGCATAAAAAATTTATTGAAATTGTCAAATTGAAAATAGATATGCTAAACATATTAAAATATTTATATGGTCACCATTTTTAAAATCACTTCCTGTCCCCATTTTATCATGTAACTATAATTGGCCTTCTATAGGTGTGCAAAATGTTGTGTAAACATGTCAAATTATCCCGCAAAAATGACAGAATGTTTAGTTTACTCGCCCGACACTACTTTGCAAAAAAAAAAAAAACAAAGGAGGATTTCTGTATGCATATCGGTTCATTAGTCCTCGTGATATGGCATAAAACATTGATCATGTGACGATCTTCATAAATGGAGGGCAACATCTTTATATCTTAGCACGTTCGATTATAATCGTAAATAAAATATACACAGTTAAATTTAAACATGTTACATATAGCACATATAGCACACTAAGATAAAAAGTTTGTATACGCGTCATTCAGAAAATAAGAGCCGCATATACTTAAAACATATACATTATTATAGCCTACCACAATACAATATCTTCAGCAAATCTGAAAGAAATCGGCTAATGGTTTCCCGAGGTACAGCATAAAAACTGCATTATTTCATGTGGGGCTATCTTACAAAATGACGGAGAAATGAGACTATGAATAGTAAATTTTGATGGAAACAACTGATACTGTCAGCTACAAAGTAAAGTTTAAATTCGTTTGGCAGTTTCGTAGATAAAAAATTAGGAGCTAAAATGTTTATATGGCCGCCATTTTGAAAATATATATGTCTGACCCACTAAAAACTTGCAAGTTTACGTAACTTGCCATAATGCTAATTGTTTGCTTAATTTGGTAAAAAAAGTTTGTTTTTTCGGAGATAACATATTTTCATTTTGTCAAGTGATACTTTTTTTACAAAATGAAGGACAAAAGAGATCTTGTGTGTACACATTCGATTGTTGTAATATATATAGTCTTCATACAAGGTTTCGCTGGAATTAATTACATGGTTTCGACGATATACATACAAAACTAAAATAACTATATAGCAGCCATTTTGAAAATAAGTGTCTGACATAACTAAAACCTATTAGTTAACATTAGTTATCGCGGTACTACTCCTTTGCACATCTTTGGTAGGAATAGGAAAATTGTTTCCAGAGATATGACATAAAAATCTTATTTGTTCGTGTGGCACTATCTTACAAAATGAAGGACAAAATAGGCTCCGTTTAGATACATTTGATGTTTGTTGTAAATACTGCCAGCACACAAAGTAATGTTGGAATTAATTAAACGTTTCCGAAGATATAACACACTATTCTAAAATATATAGATGTCCTCCATTTTTAAAATAAGCGTACGATATAATTGAAACATATTTGTACAAATAAAATGCAGCAACACTACTTGAATGCCAAATTTGGTAGGAATCTGTCAAGTGTTTCCCTAGACATTACTCAAAAACTCAATTAGGGGAGAGCCTGGTAGCCCCGGCCGGCAGGTATCCCCGGACAGTGTTAGTTTCAAACAATCCCGCCCAATAGTTAAACAAACAACACGCCACAATGACCGCAGCACCATTTAGCCGTATAATCGAATCAACCCGGACGCAATCGCCGAGCGAACAACACGTTACAATCGTTCATTTACCTGTGCCTATATTGTAATGTGCGCCGTTTACATTTTGAACTCGGTTATTGTTTATAAAATGTAAGTACTTCACAATGATTTATTAATTATCCTTTAAGATATTGATTAAAGTGTATAAGTTAGGTTAATAATTTAGGTTATCTCTATTGACATTGTTGATATTAATTAAAAACATAGAATGTGGCCGTCGGGTACCACCGTACACGATGTTGTCGGGTAACCCCGGACATTTTTGGATGTAGAAGTGTTTAGTTATTGTAATGTAATGTTTATGTAGGTGTGTAAAATGTTTTTGTCTTTTGCAGAATCACTTCAAAATTGCCAAATGTCGAGGGAATAATTACACACAGAAGAAATTGGGATGTAAATAAAATGAAACAGGCTATGATATCTGTCCAGGAATAAACGGCATCTGTGAGAGAAGCAGCTGAGAGATATAAGGTGCCTAGAGCAAATGAATTGCTCAAACAGTTGACCCCTATTCCTGATGCTTCTAAGAAACGTCTTGCAGTGCGTTCCACGAAAAACACAAAAGAATGAGATTCTGACATCTTCGCCATTCAAAAACGCGCTGGCAGAGAAAAAGGCTGCAACCAGTAAAAACAAGGCGGCAGTTAATAAAAATGAAAACAAAGAAGAACATTCAATATTTGGTTCAGCAACAAATAGACCAGGATACAGAATGCATCATATGTGGAGAAACGATCCAAGAAGACTGGACCCAGTGTCATAAATGCGAAGACTGGGCGCACGAAGTGTGTGTGGACATTGAGCCTTCGGAGGAATACTACTTTTTTGATGTATGTAAGGCCAAAAAACGGTTTGGTCATAATTAAATCTTTGTCTGGGGCTACCCTCCAAAAATGTATCCACTGAAAATTGAAGCCTAATTTCATGATAATGAAACTATCAGATTGTGACTTAATTATAATTGTGAGAGATATATTGTATTTCCATTCTAGTATAAAAATAACGATTTACTTCTGTTGATTTTCAAAATGTCATGAATTTTCTTTATGTGGTCAGGGCTACCCGCCTCTTCCCTAATTCATGTAGTGCTGTCTTTCAAAATGGCGAAAAAGTTTTGCTTTTTTGTATTATTTCATGTTTGTAATATATACCGCCAGCGCACAAAATTTGGTTGAAATTGGCCAAATGTTAAGGTAGTTATACCAAATAAACCAAAAAAAAATTTATGGCCGCAATTTTGAAAGTAAATGACATAAATTTAATTTACTCATATTTATTTTGTCTATCATAGGAATAACTTACTAAATTTGAAGAAAATTAGTTGAGTAGTTTTCGAAATAAAACAGAAAAGATTTATTTTTTAATGTGGCGCTATCATCCAAAATGATCGACCGAAAACAACATTCACCTCCAAATAAAATGCTTACATTTTGCGCTGTCAGTATACAACATTTGGTTAAAATCGGTGTAATGGGTTCTGAGATATGACTTATTGAATTAAATTATTTAAAAAGCCGCCATTTTGAAAGTAAGTGCTCGGCGTGGTCGAAAACTATAAAAGTCGCGTGCGCTTACTTCGTTTTATATGTGTACCGAGTTGGGTGAAATTCGGTTCTGCGTTCAAGACTTGAAGGGGAGTGGGGTACCCACACAGACACACAACACGCACGCACATTGAGGAAAGTGATCTGATAAGCCTTTCTTACCTTCGGAAAGTAGGCTGAAAATTACATAAGAATGATTTCTACAGAGGAAACATGAATTTATATATATGAATAAAGCAACAACAAAGTTTCTGTTTAAATGAAATTTTAATTAAAATTACATTTCTGAGTGATATTTAATGATTTACATGACAAAATAATAATTTCACGAATATTGCAGAAGTGATTTTCAATCGTCGGAACTTTGACTTTACATTTTTTTTAGATATCGGTGATTTCATCAAGTAAATATGAGTATGAGTAAGTCAATAAGAGAGTGTGTTTTCGTGTGTTTTTTGAGTCTATAAAACTTAATTTATCCGTAATTTCAGGGCATTGGAACTTAAACAAAAAACTTCTTGCCAAAGTTTGGTCCGGGTAAAAATAGACAAAGAGGGTTTTGTTTGAAAGCGGTATTGTGAAATATGGCCTGGAAACGCCTAAAATATTTGACATGTAAAACCTTATGATTTGACTAGGCCGGTCCCGCTGTAGGCCGCGTTAACCTTGCGACAGGTTGCTTAGTTGCTGAATCGACCGGGAATATTTCGGGTAACATCGGCATATTCCGGCTGCTCTAGCTTGTTTACACAATCGCGCTGTGCTGCGTGGTGTCAGAGGTAGCTTGCTGACTGAAGTATTGTGACTACGGAGAAGAGAGGAGATCTGAAGTACCTTGCTGACTGAAGGATCGTGACTACGGAGTAGGGAGATCGGAGGTAGCTTGCTGACTGAAGGATCGTAACTGCGGAGTAGAGAGATCGGAGGTAACTCGGCAGTTACAGCTCCAGAGGTTGTGTCAACGTCATATGCGTTTAGTTTTGTGTGTATGTGGGGGAGGGGGGGACTTTATCTGCCACTCCCAGAGCAAACACGACACCATGGAACCCAAGTCCTAGGAGAAATTGCTTGCAATTTGTTTTTTTTTTCATGTGTTGATGTGGAATACAATATAAAACAGAAGTAGAAAACTTTCAATATTCTGCTTCGGTCTAAGAAAGAGCGGCATTTATGAGGATAGTATTATTCGCTTCAAAAGGTTTTGGTCCACACGGGACATAAATTATATATATATAAAAAGAAAGGAGAAAGAGAAGGTGAGTCATACAAATTTCATGGGATATAAGAAAATGTGCATACCAATTAATTAAAGGACAACGAGCAGGAATGATATGGTCCTATTTTCTTTGCACGGATATATTTGCATACACAAATTCGAATGTAACCATGATATAAATTGTTTTTGGTACTTTGTAATGAGTACAGGGCGTACTTCTATCTAGTGCGACACATTCTGCATTAATTATGGAATGTCACTTGTTTAAGTAAATTATTTTCTTATTCAATAACTGTAATTTTCCCAGGAAAAGAAAACACAAAAGCTTGTCCCGTAAAGCAAAATGCATTTATGTTGAAACACAAACTAAATAGCTCAAAATTTTCATAGTAAATTTGTTAGTATTTTTGTAAAACTAATACAGTGAAATATAAAGCAATTTAGCGATCTTGTTTACATTGACTTTTTTTAAATGTTTGCTCCAAGTATCTTGATCGGGTAACGCACTAACTGAAGTTGAAGCGTTGCGACTACTAAGGTCCGGGCTCAGACACAAGTTAAGAAATACGACGTTGTTAACCGGGTCGCCCAAGAAGGAGACGAAGCTCGCGAAAGGCAATACACGAGTTAATTAAATTCTAGGAGTGGCATATAAAATGAAAGAGCTCGCGATGAAGCAGAGCTGCGGGGTTTTTATTGTAGAAAGGCGCTGTGAAACATTAGCAAGTCCAGGTTTATAGGGAGAGCGCGAGCCGTGGCGTATATATTGCGATGCGGCACAATCCCTTTGTCCACGCCCGCCATAAAGGAAATCCTTCGGTCGCGGAAAGGGTCGGAATGAGGAATCTGGTTTGGGGCGGGGAGAAGGAAGAGAGAGGAAGAGTTCCACAGCAGCGTTTAGGGGTTAAGGGGGGTGCAAATGGACAGAGACCTTCAAAGAGAGCGGTCATGCAGGCAATGCCCTCGGTACTCTAAGGGAAACACGAGTGCACCCACGTGAGTACAAACAGATGCATCACGGCCTGTTCGGCTGGTGACTTGGTAAGGGTGCAGGCCTCAGATTCACGGTAAAAGCAACCCCCTACCCTCTACCACCCTTTAGAGTTCCGCCTTCCCCATGATCTGTAAAAAAAAAACTTTCCAACAGTCGTACTGATATAATTGGCGCTTCTGATAGACCTTCCGCCCGAGATGTCAGAGGAACGTTTCATGGGGAAACCAAAATTAATACTCTCCCCTAAACCCTTTGTTTCAACTTTAAAAAAAGGTCTGATTGCATATCCTTTACCCTTCTTCGCCGTTAACGAAAATATCCAATAGCAAGTAGAACTTCACCGGGCATTCCTTTATTTATTTCACCGGATTAAAGTTGTGCTGTACAATTTCACAATCCCGTCTGCAATTTCGAACAGTAGCCTATAATTAAATTCCAATTTATCTGAAGAAAACATTCTCTGACTACACAATCAATATTATTACGGGATATTTTTTGTGGTTACGTTTTAGTGTTTCAGTTCTTAATAATCAATATTTCCACATTTCCTGACTCACTTTGAAAAATTTGGTTATATTCGAAGCATATTTAATAAAAGTTTATTTTGTTAGAGGTTTGAAATTTGATTTCCGAGAATTGGGTTTATAACAACGCATTTAGAAAAGCAAAATAAAAATTTTCAACTATACATGTGTACCATTTTGTGAGGCATCTTTCTTTTCCACTCTTTGTATCTTCTTGGACATATTTATATATATTGATATTTTTAGCGAAAAAACTCGTTTTTTCCCCTATTTATTCCTTCATTCATTTAAATAATTTTTGTGACGGTAGTAAAATTAATTCAACTTAATATTTGTTTTTATTTTGAAGAGTGTCGTTGGCACTTATTATGTAACTGGTAAATTTAATTAAAGTTTACTTTTTACAATATATTTGAAAATATTGTCCTTTATTTGTCATCTCTCTTGTTATGAGAATTTTTGTCAGCTTATTGTAATAATTTATTTGTGTGTGACTCGTTGTAACTATGTATGTGGCAAATACCGGTTGGCGTATCAATACTATCGATATGGCAACCTAGAGCGAGTGTTTCATTGCGTGTTTTTAGAATGCACCCACTCATCCTTCTTCGATAATTTTCAACATGGCTTTAAGTGCTAAGTTTTTGGGCTAACTTTTAAATCTGCTGCAATCATGAGGTAGAATCCTCTTAACGCCACTATGTGTGTAGCTTTTTAGTTTATATTTTCCCGGTCGTGTTTTGCACTAATTAGTTCATGTTTTGAATGTGTTGTTCGCTATAAACATTACAGTTAGCGGTAGCAACGTTATGCCTGCATTATCGTGATGCTGTGCCTCTTAGCTGTGAACGGCGATTGACGTCGTGGCGTCCAAAGCCAACATTCTAATGAACAGATAATAATTTACTTGTTTTCCATTGCATGCGCATGGAACTCCGCCTCAATTTGGCAAGAACAGTGTTCTGCTAAGTATGCAGTACGAAACGGCAGTTTTCGAATTTCGGTCACCTTTTGGACTTATCCCGATCAAAACTGAAACATGTTATAATGTTATGATACTAAAAGACTCAAGAGGTTAAAATAAAAGATAATAATACAAAATATTTTAAGAAATCTTTCCTTAATTTAATGTGTTAATATGTGTAACAAAAATGTATTTAATGCAACAATTATTTATTTGCGCGTCATTTGATAAAATACTCTTGATACTCTTACCATGTTAAAAATACAGACATTTATTTTTAAAGTAACTATGAAGAATAAATCGAGATAAAACTAAACCTTAGTTTGTCATTTCTTGTTTAAAAATGTTAAAAAAGGAAACATGTGAAATTCCTTTTCATATTTAAAATTGTATTGCCAGAATCACTAAAGGTGTTTGATGAATGAAGAGATTTTGGGAGGCTGTAAAGCAGTTTGTTTTTGCTTGTGCCTTACAACTGGCAACCCGAAGTTAAGACCCACGTAGTGCATGGTCCTTGAGCGGTCGTGTGGGCACACCGCAGAGGTCATCTCGTGTGATGTGCCGATGCGCCTGCTTGGGCTGTTGATACACATGCACTCATAAAACTGTTTTAATTATTATTTTTACTTAGTGGATGTGGTGTGATTTTCTGTAAATCCGATATTGTTAATGTAACTTAACAAGTGATGCATTTCAGAAGTCTCGAAAAACAATGTTTGCCTTAGTTACCTTTTTATTGAAACATTGTCTATTACAAGTCGTTACTGTATGTCTCATGAACTAAACAGTGATAACGATTCTGATTTTTAAAACCATAACGAAATGTTATTTATTGTGCATTAGAAAAAGTAAAGTAATCGCGGTTCTTTTTTCTTCTAGAAAAAATAACATTAGGCTAGTTTGAAACATTACGCTTTGTTAAAGGTTTATGTTTTAAAATCCATTTTTTATTAAATTAAGCAAAGCTTTGAGAAACGGAATGGGTTGTATGTTATGAGAATGGCCAGAGTTGAAATATAGTTACCGCCCCATTACCCTATCGCTTTCAAAGGGACACGTCACCTCATCTTAACGACAGCCCCCTCGCTTCCAGGGGATATATATAGCACACACACAGCCCCAAGCTCTGTATTAAAGAAACCCTTCTCACTTTCCTCGATCGCGGAATAAAAATGGAGGAGTTCTTTCAGGGAATGGATCAGAAGTGTGTGATTGCCAGGGATGAAATTATGCTCATGGGGGGTGAATGCTTGGATGAAAAGGAGAAAGAAAAGATTTGGAATGGGGTGGATGCAGGAGGAAGAGACAATGAAACCAAAAAAAAAAATTTATATCTAATGGCGGTGTTTCGTATCTTGTGCTCTGCAGGAAGGATGGCAGTATTTCAAGCATAAAGGACATAGGTGTAAATATAGTGCATCGGCAAGGACACGCGAGTGCAAGAATCTTGCACATCACAGCGCCGTGAATTTGTGATATATTTTAAATAAATAATTGTTGATCTGTGTTATNGGAAGGATGGCAGTATTTCAAGCATAAAGGACATAGGTGTAAATATAGTGCATCGGCAAGGACACGCGAGTGCAAGCATCTTGCACATCCTGCACATCCAGCGTCGTGAATTTGTGATATATTTTTAATAAATAATTGTGGATCTGTGTTTTACAAATATGTTAATGTAAATATTTAACCAAGAACCGCTAAAATCATTATAAATAACATAATCTTGTGTTTTCTGATATCGCATTTACCCAGTATGCTGAAATCTAGCTTATATATGAAGGAAAATCATGTCACCTTGAATTCTGCCTGCAAATGAGTAGGTACAATACATTATGTAAGTCAATATGCCTAAATACAAGTCAAGAAGAATGAAGCGGAGCGGACAGATTTGGGTGGCCTTTAACCCGGGTCTTGAGGGCCTGTGAGGATGAAGCGAGATGAGTATGGAGCAGCGCTGGAATGCAAGGGCGGGGTTAACTGGAGATCCCCGAGAAAACCCGTCGACCATCGCTACCGTCTGCCGCGATTTCCACGTGCGAAAATCCTGGAGCAACCCCGGCGGGAATCGAGTTCGCGCTCTAGCCGCTGTTACACTACGGCCCCAAGACAAGAAGAATTTATAGGACAGGACATTTTGGAATATGAAGAAAAAACCTGAATTTATCCAGAATATATTGGAATTTCAGTAGTATTACGATCGGGTGTATTTTTTTACCAAGCGCCAAGACAAACACCACTACACCGACTACTTCCTGCGATAAAGTCGAAGCGACCGCTAAACTCAGTTTTTAAATTTACGCCAGCAGTTATGTGAAATATATAACAACTCGGTGGTTGACATTGCGCCTGTGTAGCTACATAACTCCACGTTGTGTAGCTTGGCTTAGTTTTTCAAACACTTCAAGGTATTTTTGAGGAAGATTATTGAATCCGGGCATACCGAGCCAGTAAGTGTCTAAAAGGTGAAATATTTCAAGGAAAGCGTTTCATTCAGGATGTTTGGTTTAATAAATGTAATTACTGTAGGTAGAGCGCGGAGGTTCTGTTCGTGAGTGAAGAGAACATCTCTGTTTGTTTAGCTTGACAGCATCGAGGTTTAAACGCCGACCATATCTTTGCAGATGGTATCGCATGCCTCTGGCTAAGACTAACAGTTGCCTGTTCCAACATAACCTCACATATCCTACGTCGAAGGATGCTCCCATTAGTCATGTACACATTAGTTGTTTGCCTTAGGTTGTATGAGAAAATTCTAATTAACTTTCATCATAATCTTGAGTATTGTCACCGAGAGCGTTTTGTAAAGCGCTCAGCGTTATTCACTTGCATTCTGTATGTCACGTGTTTATTTCACTCCCAATTATCCACCGAGCGGAAAGAAGTACCGGTAATTCATTGCGTATAAAGACAGTAGAAGTATTATGCAGCGACGTGTCAATCTCCCGTTTAGTTGTCCTTGTGGTTGCAGTAACGCTTGTATGTCTGATGCATATTCCAAAACTACCCTTGCCTCTTCATTAAACGCGTTACATTTAAACGAATACGAGACTTTGCAGTGGGATACTATCAGGGCAGCCTCGCATTTAAAAATTGAAATCTACGGTAAGTGCTATATTTCAGGAAACATAGCCGTTGTTTATCTTATTCATCAAATCACCAGGGAATGGTTTGATTACCTGACTACCCCGTCTCTTCTGAGTCAAATTTTCACATATTAAATATAATACCTACAGTTTAGTTGTAATTACTTATTGAACAGAGTTTACTTTCTAAAATAAATAGCCAGGCTAGTAATGGGATAAGAAACCCAAAATCTCCCTAAACGCAATGCTTAAGTAAAATTATTATCTCCTCTCTGAATAGTGTATTGTAAATATCCCGCTGTATATTTATGTTTATTGATTAATGTTAACGTGCCTTTTCTGATACTGGTGTCTCAGAAGTTTGCAGTAAAAGAGTAATTCCATAATTCCTTGCGAACAATGCTTTTCGTCTAACATCAGAATCCTCAAACCGCTTCGCCATATATTAATAAGTTGGGTTCCACCTACTCGGGAAATTGGAAGGTTCGCAAAATGCCACAGGGATTCGAACACAGAACCACATACAAATTTTAGGAATTGCCTTAGAAACCTAGCAAAGACTGCCATGGTGCCTAGTGATAACCTTTCTGCCAAATAATTTTCACATACTTATTAGTGATCGATCAGGTAGAGTAGATAAGCGTGCCTTCATCTTCAGTCAGTTAAAAGCGGTTTTGTGCTCGCTTCGAGAGCATCTGTAGTTCAGAATTTTCAGTAGAAATGTTTACCGTCTGTCCTGTCTGATAAGTTACAAGCAGACATCACGTGACACGAGAACAAGGCGTCTGTGTGCGTGTTGCACTAGGAGCAAGAGTTTCACAATAAAATATTTAAAAATGCTCTAAAAGAGGGACATTTCACAAAAGCAGAAACAAGACGTTGTATACAAAATAACAGGCTACAAACCAACCAACACTTTTCAATTACTGATCTGTGAAAAAACAATTTCCACATCAATAAAAAGTACATTAGCACTGGAAATGTATCATTGTGCAAACATTCTGTTTACGTAATAGTATCGCGATATTATAACGAATGTTGCATGACGTGAAATTCATGTGGTATTTTTAACTTGAATCACAAACAGAAAAGTCCTCATCTCAACTTTTGAAAGCCATAAGGTAACTAGAAACTTTCATGATGTTACAACATTACAAAGTAGTTTTCAATGTGTGAAATTTACGTATGAAACATTCTACATTGATGACAGTGCAGGTAGCGCCCCAACCTCAACGTCGAAACATGGCATAAACCACTCGCAGTTTCTTTAATATTTGCTGAATTCCTGCAATTACATACACCGAAGTACAACACACAACATTCGTGCACACTCGCTTAAAATAATATTCTGCATGAGAATTATTTCTTACTGGTCATTACGAATACACATATTTCCTTTCTGTTTTTTTTTCATATTAATCACAAATGAAATGATGTAATGTATATATATATATAAAGTAAATGTTAATGTTGAAATTAATAAAAATAAAGAAACGTTTATATTAACAGAAGTATAAAACGCTTGTGTTTCAGAGCATATTAAAGAAACAACAGAACACGTCATAAATGTCGTCATTTTTCAAAGGTTTGGTACAAAAAGTGTGACAAAACCGCAAATAGACAACATTGCGTATATGACCAAGACCAAGTGGTTGTGAAACAAAGGTATATACAACACTGAATATATGAGAAAGTACAAATTTTTTTCCGACCAAACCATGACAAACTTCACCTTTCACGCAGGGTAAGTACCAGGTAAATATACACTGTACGTACCTGTATGGCATACCTACAACTCGCCTGCAATAATTCAGAAAACATTTTTGACCACCACGCTACAAAAAGATAGTGTGTAGAAAGACAAGGCCGTGTGCATATGCGTTTGTGAGTGGCTATTATTATTGCACATGTGCGTTTTCATCTAGCATTTTTCACATGGTAGGCTATCCCAACCTAACAGGACCTCTTAAAGGAACCTAAGATAGTGGGTGAAAAATTTTTTTTTCCTATTTAAACTAGCCTAGTTACATGAGTTGGCTGGAAAGTGGGAAGATTTGGGCGGCTCTTAATATCGAGGTCCCAAGAGCCGATGTGCATGAAGTGAAGTGAGTATGAATCAGCGTCGGAATGTAAGGGCGAGGGAACGGGATATCAGCGAAAAACCCCGCCAACCAGCGGCATCGTCCGGCACGATAACCACGTGCGAAAATCCAGGAGCGACTCCGCCGTGAAACGAACCCGGTTCGCCTACGTGGAATGCGAGATTAGTGAGAGTTCTTTACTTGCAGTTCAAAGAAACATATAACTGCTGGATAATTTCGTCGTTTCCACACGCACGTGTGAAGTAGCAACGGCCAAAACTGCCCACATGTGTTTGATTGGAAAATGGAACGAAGCTTTACAATAAGTTTTCCAGGTTTCCGGAGCTAGTTTATTGACCTCAGGCAAGGTAGCTTTGTAATCACTTCTATTTCCTCCTATAACCGCAATCAAGTGTGGTCCAGTCATGACTATTACAAAATTTCTTGAAGCTCTGCTCAAGTTCTAACTTAGGATATTCATCCGCCTCATGTAAAATAAACTTAACCAAGTCTAGACTATTACACCCTATTAGGCCAACGCACAGCTTTCGTGGGCACTCACTGTAATAATATTTTGCATGAGAACTATTTATTACTTGGCATTACGAGCACACCTATTTTCTCCCTGTTTTATTTCATATTAATAAAAAACTTAATATTATAATTTATGGACACAGTATCAGCAAGTGTTCAGTTTAAGCGGAAATGAGGTACTTCTACATTACCACGATTATATAATGCTTGTGATACGGCATATTTAGGAAACAAACCAAGCACGTCAAACATGGGATGATTTTTCAAATGTTTGATTCAAAAAGTGTGGAGAAACGGCGAATATGCTATGATATAAATTAGATGCCGTTCGTGGTTAACTGAGAACTTTTAAAAACCTAGCTTAAGATCTTTTTTCTCCTTATTTTGTATCCTTCCGTTGTATGTAAATTTTACATTGCAATGGACAAAATGTTTTTACTCAAGAGCCAGTCAAGCGGAAACGTGAAACTGTTAGGAACCTAAATGCCTTACTAAATGTCAATTCGTACTGTAATGTGTATAAAGCAAAAAAATATATATGTTTTCCATAAATTTTAACATTTCACACACAACAACTCAGAACTACAGGTATTTTATTCTCCTTCGCTGCACACTGAGAAACATATTCGGTTTTGTAGGAACATTCTAGAATGTTCAAATAGGGACAATCATCTGATGAGTTGTAGGTACCGTCTAAATATTGTCGACGTAGATAGTAGTACCAACATAAGTGTTTGTTGTATTCCTGTTTGTTATTGTATTTGCTACTGTACGTATGGTTGCTACAGAAGCGCCCTGCATTCCTACTACAATACAGACAGCACCTCCAACAGAACAACTTCAAAAATATTTGTATTGTCCTCACAGTAATCAGCATTGTAATAACCTAACAAAATATCATGTTGCTAATACTTAACGGGTATTTAGACAGGTTTGAGAGTAGCATCAACCATATGCACAGAAACAAATGCAATCACAGGCAGGAATACAAGCAACAGTTCTGTCAGATGGCTGCCCCTGTTGTAACATTCTATTTGGTTCCTACAGACATTTTTTTTTCTCAGTGTGACAACTAAACTGCGAACTTGCTTGCCAGTGTGTACGACAGTATACACGCAGCTAACGGGCAGTGAGGTTTTTCAAATTTGTATTCCAAAAGTGCTTACTCTACAGTGAACAGTCTAGGACATCGCTGGCCTTGCGATAGCACCACGTCATAACGGAAGAGGTTACAGAGCTGCCTTGTGGTAATAACATTTAACATTTTCAACTCCATATGGACACGAGTTTAAAAAATGATTTTATAGTAACGTACTGAGAATCCCATATTTTGTGGCGTTGGCAAAATTAAATTACTTGATTAGTAATTTTGACAAAACAATCATTTTTCAATAACACAATAAAAATACTCAAATTTATCATACGACAGAATTTAATTAATATGTAACAGTTAAGTATTCATGTAAGCGAAAACCGATTCATACATTTGTATGTTCAAAACTGGTTTTACGGTCGGATGTATTTTACTAATTCAAAGGGAAACACTTGCGATGTGCTGAAACATTTTTGATGTTATGAGGGTTTTGTGCGTTATTGTACCTTATTTCCACCTTTCGAAATGTTATATATTACGTTAAGATATTTAATGAAAAGTCACTCATTCTAAAAAAATGTATCAAAACGCTTTAAAAAAAACATTACTTCATAAAAATCCACTAACCAAGGGGAATTTTAGTCGGTTACACAAAGAGGTGTATATGTATAGAATAAAACATGCTCTTCATCAAAAATTTTTGATCAGTTATACTGGATGTACATGACTTGTTTTCATATTTCGCAAGATTGTATTCCCATTTACAAAACGCTAAAAAAATGTTTACTCAAACATGACTCCCAAAACCCTTCGTTTCAGCGTTGACTGCTTTCCTCAGGGTCAGAACCTGAAGAGTAGTACACTCTAATCAGTTCCATATAACGTTGTATACTAAGTATCTACTTGAGGTCATTCTTAGGTCTTGAGGCACAGATCTTATATTGGTAACAAAGAAGTTTATCACAATTAGATGCATTGCAACCTTCTCTACCACTTCGTCTATAAGAATATTCTCAACCAAATATTGATGCCCCATGTGACTTGAGTGTACCAGAGGAACTTCATGGATTAACTATATTGGTCGGACACTTTTAGAGGAAGTGATACTTGCTAATAACCCAATTCGTTTATGAGAAAGAGGGGAAGTTATTTCGTATTATATGTAGAAGGGAGAAATACGAGCCTATAACATTGTTGTATAGATTACAGCATAGGTATTTAGAATGAGCTTAAACTCATGTTTATCCTGCCGTATCCCGCTCGTGTTTCCATCACCCCAGGTGTAACATCTGTAACAGCTGCTGTAACAGCTGCTATGGCAGCTAGACGTTGTCAACCTCATTTGTAAACAAAGCAAACAACAAGAATTTCAGGAACACATAGCACTATCACACCGTGGGTTGGCATATTGTTGTCGTGCCCGAAAGTCCACAGTAGCACACATTGCACGTATTGAAGGTGATAGATGTATAGAAGTTGTTAATGGGCAATATTCCGAAACGTCGTGTGTCTACTCTTTCCTTTAATGCCACTCTTCTTCGTCCACATTACGAAGAACTCTTTTTCCTGATAGCAAGCACGTTCTTCACTTGGCCTCTTGGCATCTGAAATACTCTTCGCAAATGAGCCTGTCTAGAAGGCGCTAAAGAATTCATGTAAATATTCTTTGACAAAACCACCGCATTTTGGATACCTGTCTGCACAAAATTAATTTACTTATAAAGCATTCCTATATGCAGCAATATAGAGGAAGTGTTTATCTGTAATTATCCCCAAGAAAACAGTTTTGAAATCTTCATTCTGAAGCAGACATCGAAAAAAAGAAAAGCAAACCAAAAAAATTGCATGCTTTACTAAACAAAAGTCAGCATGCCCTATTAAACAAAAGTCTACATGCTCATTTTCGAAAGAAAGTTGACTATTCTTTGGAGACAGATGCAGGTGAGATCCCTCATAATTATTTTTAAATGAAAAGTTTTCGGATAAATGTTTATATGTGGTGTGGTTTACATGTTTGGTCAGTGGGATGACATTATTAATGATTCTGGCACCATATACGTCCTGTATAACCGCACTATGGGTTTCAAGCTAAACTTACGCATTGCTATTAAAATAATGACTTGTCTTAAAAGATCGTTCCAGCTCAATTTACATCAATGACCAGCCAATAGCTTCAAATTCTAACAGTTTTTTGTATGCTGCTGATATGGTACGACTGTTGTACATGATTATCTGACGAGTTATCAAAACATGAACCATCTCAGGCCTAGCCCTTCAAATACACAAGTATGTAGTTTAACTTTGAAGAACATAGCAGTTCATTACATAATTGAGAACAGTGTGGTCAGAAATGGAGCTTTAATGCTTTTTTACATCAAACTAAAATAAATTATTTATGGATGCCTTTTATTTAAGAAGCACTAAAAAGTTTGCAAAATAAAAATTGCAATAAGAACAGATCTAACTCGTAAACTGGGGGGATCTCAACAGGACACAATAGGAACTTACTGCGATTCTTACAACATATTTTTATCATAAGCTGTACGAATGTACTTAAATGGGCACACATACAATTGTAAACGATTCTTAGAGTCACGGTTTGTCTCACACGATTTGTGAAAAGAGCGCTCCATAAAACTATTGTAAAATCAACTATGCTTAATATTTTTTCAAAAATTCCCAATAAATTTTGTAGACAGTTTGGGTTCATTTTTAAAACTCATTAGGTGATTCACAGGTGTCGTAATGTAGAAATTTTATTATATATATATTTGTACTTAACTTAACACCATAAATCGAAATAACGAAAAGAAAAAAAAAAGTTCAGCTCGGGTAAAATAAATTTTGACGGTTACCGCATTGTGGCGTGGTGGATGAACCTCGAGTAAGTAGTTGGCGTCAAACCACTTGGGGTCAGAACAGAAAACGAGGACGTCAAGTTAGTTTCAGCATATTTAAACGGACAGTATGAATATTCGGTAACGGTTTCCACTAAAGCGCACAAACACGACTAGTGAAAGCTTCGAGCCCAATCTCTGTTGTTTATCAGAATATGAATACAATGCCGTTACCCAAGAGTTTCGGCGGCTACTGTGACAGAACAAATGGTTGGTGAAACATGAAACGTACTGTTATGAAAAATTAGAAAATGTTCAGTTCCGTTTGAGAAGAGGATTCTTCTGTACTATACGTAAGCAGCGACACGTTTTTTTCCCCCACCAAATCCAAGAACGTAAAAGTTTTGACAACATTAATACTACTATCGCGTTCATCGTTCATCCCGCATAATTTTATTTTAACGTACATTTTGTTAAAAATTTTCTATCTTAAGACGTCGTAACACGTACATATTTTTATGATGAGGCTGGTATGTTCCCAAATGTTCGAGGGGCGTAGATGCAAAATTCACGTTCTCCACTTTTTGCAAAGATAGGCAANAGGCTGGTATGTTCCCAAATGTTCGAGGGGCGTAGATGCAAAATTCACGTTCTCCACTTTTTGCAAAGATAGGCAAAGTGCAAAACACGCATTACAAGTGATACACTCCTTAAAATACAGCTGTGGTTATATAGTAAATTAGTATGGATGATGTACATAAAATAAACCAAAGGAAAAATAGACCGAATAACAGAAATGTACCATATATTACGTACAATTTTGGAGAATGTTGTTTTTGCAACGTAATTGGGAATAATGTGAATTTTGCACCTACGCTATAAGATAAATGCTAATTTTTTACCAACAATATTACACGGTGCAGAAAAAGGCATGCGATATCAGGGAAACATAACTTCGTTCTAATAACACTGTCAGGAATCATAAGTCAATATTGACACTGGTCAAATAACCAATACAGGCATTGTTTATGCCTGCTCACACATCAGCAAACGTACTTCAATACCAAATGTGTTAAAATAACAAANACCAATACAGGCATTGTTTATGCCTGCTCACACATCAGCAAACGTACTTCAATACCAAATGTGTTAAAATAACAACTGCAAGATTTCGTAAACCTGCTGATACAACAACTCTCTATCATCTTCATCATACACGGCCCTGATCACAATTCTGCAGCTAAGTGAATTTTTTCGTTCGGTTATTGCAGGAGAAATCCAGTTCACACCGATTTCTTGGTATAGTTACATGCAGTTCAACACTACCATTCTCCTAGTAACTACACTTCATTTCGGGTAAGAAATTGAGAATGTGAGTTTGGACTTTATACTATTCATTTACTGAACTGAACTCCGTCATATAGTATATTCGCGGTATCTTCACACTCCTTGAATCAAACCTTTAGAATATCAATACATGTATGTCGTGTTCGGTTGTTTTCTAATAATATCATGTATCGGAAGCGTTTTATTCTAGGTAAATTAAATATTTAATTAATATTTAATCCACAGATTA
>NQII01006756.1:5626-56762 GCA_002778355.1 Clitarchus hookeri
AGAGGCAGGACAAAAGACGCGTGTGTCTGTCGCCCTACAGATCAGTCGCACTTCAGAGTCAGTCGGCGGCGAGAGAAGTCACTTCAAGTCAAGCTTCACTTCAAGTCGGTCGGCGGCGAGGGCAGTCGCCCTTCAGTTCAGTAATAGAATGCTCGCCTAGGACGCGTCTGGTGTGACGATAACCCCCAAATCGGCAACTAGACTTTATTTTATTTCTCCGCCGGTGTGGGAGGTAGAAGCATTTAAATTTCTTCGGGACAGTTTTGAGACATGAATAATCTGTAAACGACACTGGCGCTGTTTCTGCACTTGTATGATTATATGTGAACGTTCGTACTCTGCATACTGGAACTTCGTCTGTGAACTGTGTCACTCAAATGATAAATAAAGTATAGAACAAAATACTCTGGAACTCTTTCTTAATTAATCGGCGTCCATCTTACCAAGTCTCGTGTTCTACCTTTGAGCTAGCGTGGCAACGTAACATCGNCTTCACTTCAAGTCGGTCGGCGGCGAGGGCAGTCGCCCTTCAGTTCAGTAATAGAATGCTCGCCTAGGACGCGTCGGGTGTGACGATAACCCCCACATCGGCAACTAGACTTTATTTTATTTCTCCGCCGGTGTGGGAGGTAGAAGCATTTAAATTTCTTCGGGACAGTTTTGAGACATGAATAATCTGTAAACGACAGTGGCGCTGTTTCTGCACTTGTATGATTATATGTGAACGTTCGTACTCTGCATACTGGAACTTCGTCTGTGAACTGTGTCAATCAAATGATAAATAAAGTATAGAACAAAATACTCTGGAACTTCTTTCTTAATTAATCGGCGTCCATCTTACCAAGTCTCGTGTTCTACCTTTGAGCTAGCGTGGCAACGTAACATCGGCAGTGTAACTGCAAGCCCAACGTTACAAGCTATGTTGTGATACATAATTAGGTTTCATTACTTTGTGTTAATACTTATTGTGCGACTGATCATGTAAGTATACTCAAACTAGTTAGCACACTTATTTTCAATATAGTAATGCTTTTAGCTTATTGTTACATGCAGCTGCTCTGCATTCTTTCCATTGCCCCATCCCTTCAAGCATGCAAAGCACTGTGTTTGAAGGGCATCACATAACTGGAGAAGAGTGTGTAAATACAAGACACCACCCCATCACAAACACATGACGCAATAGCTTATCTGGACTTGTGCTGCTCAGAGCAACTCTGGGTGCGAAGAATCTTTAGGATAGGGCCACCTATATAATTGGTACACTGGAGTGCGAGATGACCAGCGCGACTGTGGGACTGGATGTGTGAGTGTAAAATAAGTGCACATTACTAATTTTAAAGACAGTGATCAGGACTTTCAATAAATATTAAGAATCACACAAAATAATGCACTCGTTGAGAATAGTAAGTGTGTTGATAATAGAGATAGATATGTTTTAAATGATAGGTGGACTTTTATAGCATTGACAATAATAAGATAAAATTTTGTTCTTTTATTTTTATTAAGACCTCCATCCCTCATGAACTCTTAATACACCCCTAGCAATTTTTAACAATATCCTGCAGAACTGTTGGATTTTTTGGGCTCATGCTGAAATGTTTGTGCGAATGTGTAAAGGGACAAATCCAATTATGCCACAATTTATTTGCATGGTATCGCATGGCAGGGTGTCAAANAATACTTTGTGCGAATGTGTAAAGGGACAAATCCAATTATGCCACAATTTATTTGCATGGTATCGCATGGCAGGGTGTCAAATTTCACTGTATTAAATTTTGCTTGGAGCAAAAGATGCTGTAATTTAAGCTTGTGCAATGCATGTGTTTTTGTTTATCAATTGAGAATTTAATTCTTTGTGTGTACGTTAAAATGTTTACATGTTACAATTTTAAGCTACAAAACTGTTTGTACTGCCAAGTACACCTGAGAGAATGATTTTGAGAGCATAATTTTCAGTATACTATTTAACATGGAATATGGGTATTATAACCCATACACTGAAGTATGATTGGAGTGAAGAGATTCGGGTGACTCTCCAACGAGGTCTTGAGAGCCGATGAATGTGATTGAGGTATGGAGCAATGTCAGAATGAAATGGCGGGGCAAATGGGAGATCCCTGAGAAAACTCGCCGGCCAGCAGCATTACCCGGCAAGATTCCCACATGTCAAAATCCGGGAGCGACCCAGCTGGGAATTGAAGTATGCTTGGGAATTAACTGTTTACTTACTGGAATTCAAAATAAAGTTTTCCAGAAAAGCCCACTTTCCAGCAAGTGCCCTTTTAAGACCTACACCAATGTGCTATTACAATATGACCCCCAACCTAAAAAAGTGTAGGACCACCTTTAGCCTGCAGAACCGCAGCCATCTGACGAGGCATCAATTCAATGAGGTGGCATAAGATATTCTGGGGTATCCGACCCCAAGCGCAACAACAGGTCCTCCAATTGGCACACAGTGCAGGGTGGTGGTTAAGTTGCATGAACCCGCTTCTCTAAGTCGAACCACAAACATTCAACTGTGTTCACATATGGTCTGTTTGTTGGGGGCCAGGGCAATAATGCAAATTCACTGTCCTGTTCCTAGCACCAGTCCTTCGCAATCCTTGCAGTGCGGCATGACACGTCATCCTGTCTGAAGTAGCCTTGCCAGCAGGTAACGCTGTTGACATGAATGGATGAACACTGTCCCCAATTATGTCCCGATACCAGACAGCTGTCTATGACTGGTAAGGGAATAATGGGCCCCAATATTTCCCATGACAACATCTCCCAGACCATTGCACCTCCTCCTTCGACCCGTCTCTGCCCAACAGTGCACCCAGGTGCCATACCCTTCTATGGTAGCCTGCATACATGCAGCTTGGCAATTTGTATGATGACCAGAAATCTGGATTCATTGAACCAGGAGGAATTTTCTAATCATCCACAGTCCAGTGTTGATGTGCCCACCTCATACGCTGCTGTCAATTACATGGAAGTCGGCATGGAGGGTATGAGCGAGTCCAACTCTACAGTCCCATCCGCAGCAGTGTTCAATGAACCATATGCTGTGAAACATTGTCCTGCTCACCACTGTTTTACATCTGCGCAATTTCTCAATCCGCGACCCTGTGGTTGCTCCGAACAATACACGAAAACCTCCCCTACCTGCCCTCTGGCAACAAGGTGCTGCGGCCAACACAAAGATGAGAGACTTCCTCTCCCTCCCCCCCTCATCTTTGCACCATTTTTGATACATGCTCACAACAGCGGCACGAGAGCAACCAACAAGATAGACCGTTTCAGAGATGCTGCCACCAAGGCGCAGAGCCATCACAATCCGACCTCTATCAAACTGATAGATTTGCCGTTTATCCCATTCTGAAGCCCCAGACACTAACAGTGAGCCTGTGGACTTGCCCTTATGTATACCATGCTGCCGGTGCATCACGTTTAACCTTTCGTGCAAAACATTTTCTGGGGTGGGGGGTGTCATATTTTAATGGCTCACCTGCATCATTAAGTTAAGTCAGGGAGACAATTGTGCCCATCAACATCATAACAGGATATCATAGAATGCATAATGTTCCCGGGCGACATACCTTATTGTTTACATAAACTGTCATGAAGTGGGTTGAACTTTTTTCTTTTGATGTACCTATGCATGCTTACAGTTATGGAATTGTGTGTTTCCGAGATAACTCTTTGCATGCTTCGCAGATAAAATTAGGGACGTAGGTAATGGTAGATACACGAAATTGTTTATAAAAGCCACAATGTTGCTGCCCTTCACCCTGTGGTAACTGTTATAAAGAAAGTCTTAAAAAAAGGTGTGTTACTTGGATACTTATCCAATTTGCATATCATCGGGTACCTGGCAGAATTAATGTTTCAGCTTTGGTTCCCCGACTAAAAAATGTACATGCACCACGCATGAAACATGGAAGCAGTGACTAGACCTATTCCCAGGGTGGTTGTTTTATTTCTATGTCATCACAATCATAAAAGTTTTTGGATGTTTCGCATGACAAAAGCAAGAACTGAAATGAAACTAATTATGTATTTAAGTAAAGGTTCAGTATGATGTTATAAGTTGTACATGTGACCATAACCTTCAAAATAGAGGTTTTAAACAATTAAAATTAGAATTTTCTTTATTTAAGAATTTAATATGCTTTATTTACTGAAAAGGCAATTTTGAGTTCTCGCTAAATTCTCGGGAAGTCTTAATTAACATTTCTCAATCAGCTGCAGTGGCACACTACACTACAAAGCAATTTCTTCAATATACTAAGTACTTTACAACAAATGCTAAGCTACGGTTGTCTCAGTTAATACAATATTCAATAACACTTATAGGTGGTTTAAATTCTGAAAAGAAAAAATAAACCGCTTTGAAGACGCCACTTCAGATTTATTTTTTCCGCTTAATTTCGAAAGACCGAATATCTAACTGCAAACACAAAGCAAAACATTACGTACTTCATCTTCCAAAAATTATTTAAATAACAAATAATCGTTTAGAGCGGGCCAGCAATAAGCTTACCTGTACTTTAGGCTAAATTCGTAGAACTTCGTTCGAGAACTAATTAAAAACAGCTAAAAAAAGATGCCATCAATATAGACGTAAGATTGTAAAAATTGTGTCGTTCTTATGCACAAGCGTTCTAAACAAACAAAAGAACGTTTCCAACAAACGCACATTCATGAACAGACCGACACCTCAAACATCAATATCTTATGTCAAGTTAAATAAAACGAGGGTACTTTGCCGAGTAGCTGTAAAATTTANCACAAGCGTTCTAAACAAACAAAAGAACGTTTCCAACAAACGCACATTCATGAACAGACCGACACCTCAAACATCAATATCTTATGCCAAGTTAAATAAAACGAGGGTACTTTGCCGAGTAGCTGTAAAATTTTAAAAAAAAATCCCGTATGAAGCTGTTGCATGGCGGCTATGATACGAAAGGTGTTACTAAGAATTTTACATAGACACGTATTTTACAATCAAATAATACAACAAAATATGNACCTATGCATGCTTACAGTTATGGAATTGTGTGTTTCCGAGATAACTCTTTGCATGCTTCGCAGATAAAATTAGGAACGTAGGTAATGGTAGATACACGAAATTGTTTATAAAAGCCACGATGTTGCTGCCCTTCACCCTGTGGTAACTGTTATAAAGAAAGTCTTAAAAAAAGGTGTGTTACTTGGATACTTATCNATGTTGCTGCCCTTCACCCTGTGGTAACTGTTATAAAGAAAGTCTTAAAAAAAGGTGTGTTACTTGGATACTTATCCAATTTGCATATCATCGGGTACCTGGCAGAATTAATGTTTCAGCTTTGGTTCCCCGACTAAAAAATGNATACTTATCCAATTTGCATATCATCGGGTACCTGGCAGAATTAATGTTTCAGCTTTGGTTCCCCGACTAAAAAATGTACATGCACCACGCATGAAATATGGAAGCAGTGACTAGACCTATTCCCAGGGTGGTTGTTTTATTTCTATGTCATCACAATCATAAAAGTTTTGGGATGTTTCGCGTGACAAAAGCAAGAACTGAAATGAAACTAATTATGTATTTAAGTAAAGGTTCAGTATGATGTTATAAGTTGTACATGTGACCATAACCTTCAAAATAGAGGTTTTAAACAATTAAAATTAGAATTTTCTTTATTTAAGAATTTAATATGCTTTATTTACTGAAAAGGCAATTTTGAGTTCTCGCTAAATTCTCAGGAAGTCTTAATTAACATTTCTCAATCAGCTGCAGTGGCACACTACACTACAAAGCAATTTCTTCAATATACTACGTACTTTACAACAAATGCTAAGCTACGGTTGTTTCAGTTAATACAATATTCAATAACACTTATAGGTGGTTTAAATTCTGAAAAGAAAAAATAAACCGCTTTGAAGACGCCACTTCAGATTTATTTTTTCCGCTTAATTTCGAAAGACCGAATATCTAACTGCAAGCACAAAGCAAAACATTACGTACTTCATCTTCCAAAAATTATTTAAATAACAAATAATCGTTTAGAGCGGGCCAGCAATAAGCTTACCTGTACTTTAGGCTAAATTCGTAGAACTTCGTTTGAGAACTAATTAAAAACAGCTAAAAAAAGATGCCGTCAATATAGACGTAAGATTGTAAAAATTGTGTCGTTCTTATGCACAAGCGTTCTAAACAAACAAAAGAACGTTTCCAACAAACGCACATTCATGAACAGACCGACACCTCAAACATCAATATCTTATGTCAAGTTAAATAAAACGAGGGTACTTTGCCGAGTAGCTGTAAAATTTAAAAAAAAATCCCGTATGAAGCTGTTGCATGGTGGCTATGATACGAAAGGTGTTACTAAGAATTTTACATAGACACGTATTTTACAATCAAATAATACAACAAAATATGNGGCTATGATACGAAAGGTGTTACTAAGAATTTTACATAGACACGTATTTTACAATCAAATAATACAACAAAATATGAGAATTCGAACTTACCTAAACACTAGAAGTGGAACTGCAAGAACAGCAGCACTTGACACAAGAATCAGCGTTTAACGCCGCAAACAAAACTTGCCGAAGCCAAAGTCGAAACTTTCGCGGTGATTCCCTCGCTTTTATAAAGTTTATAAGCACACGAACGGTACGACAGATGAACGCCACGACCAGGCAACCTTGTCATTGGCTGTTTCAAAATACTGGCTTGGGATTGGTCCATTTCCCGCGAATTCGAAAAAGAAAAGTGGGCGCGTTCAGCATGCGAAGTGAAAGCGCTACTCGAATAAAAAAAATACATGCATCACTTGCATCTCTACGCTGCAAGCAAATGACATGCTAGATGAAGTGTCAAGATGGTTTCAGAAATAAATTAATATTATGCTACTAATTGAATTATGTACATTCCTGTAACGCAGCGATTGTGCAGCGGAAAAATACCTACTTGCTCTTTGTCCTTTGCTAGCAGACGACAGATAGTACTAAGACGAAATGCACGAAATATGGCACAATTTCTACGTTGTTACCAACTCGTTTTATTATTTTTACTACTTTGGATGTGAAATTCACTTTTACAAACATTCAGTTAAAGAAACAGCTGATAAGTTGATGAAAATGATTCCGGTTCACCGGCTCTGTTTAACCAGAGATTTGAAATGTACTATAACTATAGTACTTGTACTATAGTTACATAGTTCTTGTACTATAACTAAAAGTTTTTTTATACTGTAGCAAACCCAGGCCGTGTCTCAATTTNACTATAGTTACATAGTTCTTGTACTATAACTAAAAGTTTTTTTATACTGTAGCAAACCCAGGCCGTGTCTCAATTTAAAATTTAAATGCTATTTTGTACGCGCACGCACACTCAATTTGGAACGATGCTTTCTCTTAAAAAAAAAACACAGCATACTACGAAAACACTTAAAAGTTTTTAACGGCGCTTACAAATGCGAACATATGCGCGGAAAATTAAAATAATAGTTTGAAACTTTTCTGTACCTTGTTTCAGGTTAAAACTTCTTTGTTTGTTGGTTTTATTGCGTCCGTAAGATCTTTTTTCAATACATAGCGGTACAAAGATATTGGACAAGTCAAATAAGTCACATTACAGTATACAAAGTTAATACACTGGACTGACACACACGTCAGATTGCGTGTACACGCATCATATCTTTTCTTCATAATGTGATTAATCTTCTTCCAAAATGCTGTAGGGCGTCATTGTTTTACTGAAACAGAAGAAAAAGGGTTCGAAAAATATCGGAACAAGAAGTGTGTACGATGAAATGTTATACAGTAATGCATTAATTTGTGTAGTCTACGCTATAAAATGCACATTCAATAAAAAATTCTTTCAGCTGTTTTTTTAAAGAGTTTTTGCTTAGAGAAGCAAATTTCTTGAAGGTGTTGTGGTAATTTATTGAAAAGTTGACTACCAAGGTAGGGCGGTCCTTTCTGGACTAGTTTTAAGTTAACTGAAGCCATGTTTAAGTGTTTTTTTTATTTTAGTGTCATGCTTATGNTCTTCATAATGTGATTAATCTTCTTCCAAAATGCTGTAGGGCGTCATTGTTTTACTGAAACAGAAGAAAAAGGGTACGAAAAATATCGGAACAAGAAGTGTGTACGATGAAATGTTATACAGTAATGCATTAATTTGTGTAGTTTAGGTATTNCGAAAAATATCGGAACAAGAAGTGTGTACGATGAAATGTTATACAGTAATGCATTAATTTGTGTAGTTTAGGTATTTATCTACGCTATAAAATGCACATTCAATAAAAAATTCTTTCAGCTGTTTTTTTAAAGAGTTTTTGGTTAGAGAAGCAAATTTATTGAAGGTGTTGTGGTAATTTATTGAAAAGTTGGCTACCAAGGTAGGACGGTCCTTTCTGGACTAGTTTTAAGTTAACTGAAGCCATGTTTAAGTGTTTTTTTATAAAATCACAGTACGAATAGAAAGGACTCATTTTTCTGAAATAAATGACTGGTTTTGGACACGAATATGAGTACTGAAAACATGTACTCACATGTTAATGTTAAAATCTCTGAGCTCTTGAAAAGAGGTCTAAATGAGTGTGACTTTCTGTNGAAAACATGTACTCACATGTTAATGTTAAAATCTCTGAGCTCTTGAAAAGAGGTCTAAATGAGTGTGACTTTCTGTTGCAATTGATCATCCTTACAGCTCTCTTTTGCATGTGAACACTTTTTTTACTGTCAGTGGAATTACCCCTATAATTATACCATAACACATGATGGAATGAAAATATGCAAAATATACCATTTTTGTTCAAGACCTCTGCAACACTTCGTAGAGCGAAGCAGGCTGAACTTATTTTAGGTAGAATATACGCAATGTTAGATTTCCAGTTTAGTAAATTGTCTACTTTTAAGCCAAGAAACTTAGTCACTGCTGATTCATTAATTTNCCAGTTTAGTAAATTGTCTACTTTTAAGCCAAGAAACTTAGTCACTGCTGATTCATTAATTTTGTCTCTGTTACTAACATATGAATTAGTGTTTTTTTCTGTTCTTTGTGAGGAAATTCATAAGATATGTTTCATCAAGGTTGAGATTTAATTTATTTACGGTAAACCATGCATTTAGCTCTGTGAATATTGTGTCTGTTTTTGCATAAGATCATTTACTGAGTCTCCAGAGACTAAGACGCTAGTATCATCTGCAGATAAAATTGGAGTAGTGCCTTGGGTTAAAGGCACATGGGAGGTCATTTATATAAACTAGGAAGAGTAGGGGGCCTAATATTGAGCCTTGTGGGACCCCGTACTTGGTTTTCCTGGTTACAGCAAAAATTATTTTATCACCTAATGCTTTTATTAAGTGCAATTAACACTTATTATGGCCAAAAACTGTTAAACATTATCATAAACTAAACCAAAGTGCAGTTTAAATAAGCAATCTCATAAAATGCGTTGCCTTGGCAATATTTAACGTACCCGACGTCTGAAATAACGTCGCTGTGTTCTCTGTGACGACATCCGCGAGAGCGAGAGCGCTTTCTGGGCCCAACGCCCAACAGACACGACTCCGGTACGGTATGGGAACATACCATAATTTTTAGCTTACATTCGGAAGAGGAGGTAGGCTTACGAGATCACCTTCATGCTGTGTGCCTGTGTATGTGTCCCTCTAATAACTTTTGAACGCGTTTACAGAATTTCCACCCAACTCGGTACACATATAGTTGGTAGGGGCTTACTTAGTAAGGAAATTCTACTTTTATGGTTTTCAACCAGGTTGGGTTAGGATTACCAGACGTCCTCTTTTACCAGGAGATGGCCTCTTTTTTGNTACTTTTATGGTTTTCAACCAGGTTGGGTTAGGATTACCAGACGTCCTCTTTTACCAGGAGATGGCCTCTTTTTTGAGATATTGTAAACTGTCCAGCCGAGTTTTAGAAAATACAGTAAATCAAAATACAGGCTGATTATAAAAAAATACCCCAACTTTGAAGGTATATAATATCAAAACCAAACAACCTACAACCTTGATTGACCACTCAAATTAACCGTGGAACAGTGAAGTTTGTTTACCATACATTCATAAATGTTCAATGTGACCACCATGAGCGGCCCGAACAACATCTAAGCGATAATCAAACTTGTTCCACGCACAGAGATCATATTTTGCCGTAATTTTATTAAGATAAAGTCAGGTGAGAAAATGGAACAATTATGACACATTTCCGGAACCACTCAACTAATTTCAACCAAATTTTTCACACCAGTAGTACTACAGAAGGCCATATAAACTTACATGATTTTAGTGGGCCAGACACTGATTTTTAAAATGGCGGATACATCAATAATTTTGATAAGTTTGTAAATTTGACAAAATGCAACCATATTTTATATGTTAACAGTACCTATTAGAAGCATCCTATAGAAACTAAACTTATTTTTAGAACTTTTTTACTATATCAGCAAATGAGTAAACAAAGTTTTTATGCCATAACTCGGGAACCAATCAAGTACTCACACAAGTAGCATTACGGTAAGCAATGTAAACTTACATTATTTACGTGGTTCGGACACTTATTTTCAAAATGATGACCCCTTAAATATTTGAGATTAGTAAACTTTATCATTCAAAACATAAAAATAATTACATCCAAAGTAGATGCTCCGAACCGTACCTCTGTAACGCAGTTGGTTGCACACTAGCTTATGATACGAGGTTTCCTGAGTTCGAGTCCCGGATAAGGCACGTGTGTGTCTGTAATTGTCTCACTAATGTTGCATGTGTTTCTGGTTCCATCTGTCAACGAGTCGTCAAGGCCCACCTATCATCTAAGCTTTTAAGAACTTCATTAAAATTATTTGCACTCATGTAGAGGAACAAAGGCTCATTAGTTATATCAGTAACTTCTTCTTTAATTTCTAGCCGTGCACACTCATTTTCGCGTATAATTCTATACAGAAATACGTCAACATCAGCACTATTTCTGTCCGTAACAGATTCATAGATTGTCGCAGAAGAGTCGTGTAACTAAATATAAATAACAATTTCTTGAGTTACGTACACTGGAGAGCCAAAAAAACTGGTATAGGCATGCGTATGCAAATAACAGAGGTATGGAACTAATCAGAGTAACGCGATGCGGTCGGCAGCGCCTATACAAGACAACAAGCGGCTGGCAAAGTAGCTAGATCGGTTACTGCTGCTACAATGGCAGGTTATCAAGATTTAAGTGAGCTTGAACGTGGTGTTATAGTCGGCGCACGAGAGTTGGGCCATAGCATCTCCGAGGTAGCGATGAAATTTGGATTTTCGCGTACGACCATTTCACGAGTGTACCGTGAATATCAGGAATCCGGTAAAACATCAAATCTTCGACATCGCTGCGACCGGAAAAATATCGTGAACGAACGGGACAAACGACGACTGACGAGAATCATTAAACGTGATAGACGTGCNNNGCTACCGATGGCTTCAGGAACACTCTTCTGACTTTAGACACTTCCATTGGCCACCTAAATCACCAGACATGAACATTATTGAGCATATATGAGATGCCCTGCAGCGTGCTGTTCAGAAGAGATCTCCACCGCCTCGCACTCCTATGGATTTGTGGACTGCCCTGCAGGATTCATGGTGTGAATTGCCTCCTGCATACCTTCAGACATTAGTCGAGTCCATGCCACGTCGTCTTGCGGTACTTCTGCGTGCTTGCGGAGGCCCTACACGATATTAGGCAGGTGTACCAGTTTTTTTGGCTCTTCAGTGTATAACACCAAATAATTTTTGTTTCAATAAAATGAAATATGTCAAAAGCGTAGAACTACGTTTTCTTCTGGTTTCGGAAACATTTAATACTAAAAACACTGGACTTGTTTCACATCAACGCTTTGTTTTCAAGTATATCATTATGTTCATAAAACCAGGGTGTGAATTAAACTTTTTGTAGAAAGAAAAGAGCGGTGTGGGGGGCATAGTTAGTGAACTCAATCTTTTTTTAAAGTGCATAAATGGATAATTAAATATACGAATGAAAGCTAAAAAATTTTACACGTCATCAGTAAAAATTTAAGAATTGTATAAATGGTATAAAATACATAATTAATACACGGAAATATGCCCGGTTAAAATACTCACAAACAAAACAAGTCTGTGATGTAAATATTTTTACATAACTTTTTTTTTTAGTATGTTGGGGAATGATCAAACAAACACATTGTTTATTTTATTGTAATTATCGAAGGGAAGGAATCGGCCATGGCCTGTAGTAAGGAACTATCCGAACATCCACCTGGAGTGATTTCGGAAATGAAAACTTGAAATCAGAATTACCGGGCCAGGAGTAGAACCCGGTCCTTGAATTCGAGTCCAGTGTGTTACCGCTGCGCCACCTCGCTCGGTACCTATCAGAATAAAGTCAGGAAGAGTTCAGTGGCGTAATGATCGATTTCGATTGTGAATTTTACTGTTAACTTGTCTCAGCGAGTCCGAGTTCTTTACTGCGCAGTGCAACACCGGACGTTACTCTGTTTAGGTTGCTTCTCCAATTTCTCACGCAGCCCACTTGGTATTGCCACCTTATGAGTTTATACATCGAGCCCTGTACTGATTGATAAACCTAATTCTGGACAGTAGTTACTTATAGTAATGACAGACTTTATGTGAATTTGTGTAAATATGTGGGTTCCCTGCTCTATAAATAGCTAATTGAGTTAATTTAATGTGCCAACTACCGCNTGTGAATTTGTGTAAATATGTGGGTTCCCTGCTCTATAAATAGCTAATTGAGTTAATTTAATGTGCCAACTACCGCTGGATTGACGTCTGAACATGGTCAATTACTTCATCCGAGTCATGTTAGCTCACTTATGTCACTTTCTATTGGACACCGTAACCCTCTGTACATAGGATTATTGTGTTATGCGAGCTAGCAATACAAAATCCCGCCAGTTTTAGCTGAAAACAAGTGTAATTACTAAACTTCCCACTGCTATTTGTAACAGTTTTATATGATATTAATGAGGCTCGACTTGTGGTGGCGAGTGTCCAAGTCAGTCCCGTGAAGTAACCGTTCTTTTGTTTATTCAGCGTATCAGAATTTATTATCGAGTCATACAACCCTGCCGTGACTCGAACTTGACAGCGATTACCCTCTTCCCCCGTATTCACATTTTGCTATCCCGCAAATCAGTGAAAGCAATCAGTCACGTCGCTTTTCCTCGGCACGCCCTTTCATTCCGGCGCTGCTACATACTCAGTGTCGTAGGTGCGAATCGCAAAGCTTAGTCGCTCCTGGGGCCACGATGGCTAAGCGGTTGGACTGCTCGCCTCCCACCAATGTGAACAGGGTTCAATCCCTGGCCGGTTGACTCCGAAATTTCGCAAGTAGGAATCGTGCCGGACGATACTGCTGCTCGGCGGGTTTTCTCGGGGATCTCCCGTTTCCCCCGTCCTTTCATTCCGACGCTGCTCCACACACACCTCGCTTCACCCTCATCAGCTCTCAAGATCTCGATGTTAAGAGCCGCCCAAATCTCTTCACTCACTCGCTTTTCCTCGGGGGCGCTACTTCTCGTTTCCCAGCCGAGTGAAACTATTATACCCGTACTTGTGTTCTTACCATGATGTATCACTTTCATGATTTTATTTCTACGATTTCGTGTCACTAATAATGTAGGGTAGTTCATTTAAAGTTTTCCTCCGCTCGAACTGTCGCACCTACAAGGGGGAGAGTGACTTGTAATTCACGAGCTCCATTGACAAAGGATCCAGAAGGGCGTAGGTTATCTTACAACATGATGTTCACTCATAATAATGACCCGAAACATTTGCACAGCAGACCAAACAAACTTATTAGATAGGAGGCAAAGGCTGTAAAGACTAGGTGGCCATACAAGAAGCGTGAATGAAACAGTAGAGAAAAAAGTGTGGATTAGATGGTAGGCATGAGAAAAAGACAGCGTAGACGATAAAACAGAGACTGTAAACAAAGTATAGATATTAAGATATGTAAAGTTAGCGATATAGTATTTACGAAAGTTTAAAGGATGGATGAATATATGAATAGGAAAACACCGAAAATGGAACATTTAAGAAGTAAATGTGCACGATAAGAAATGTAGGGCACAAATATTGACAGTATAAATGCAACTGTTGATAGTATGTATCAGAAAGTAGACACTGTTTGTAGAAAATCACATAGGGAAAGTAAATTCCTTGTGGAATTGTGGACAAGTAAATAGACTCGCTCACTCACTTGGCACAACTGGCTACAACAGCTGCCGTAAGTGTGATGGCCGGTATTTATAGCTTCACCGATCCGCTCCTTCTTATANGGCACAACTGGCTACAACAGCTGCCGTAAGTGTGATGGCCGGTATTTATAGCTTCACCGATCCGCTCCTTCTTATGCTACACCTTCCTCGCCCAGGGTGTCGGAGACATTTTTTCGGAAGGGATAACTCGTTCTTTGCCTTCGCAGCCACGTCGTTGCTTCATTTGTTACTCTACCGAAACTTGNTTTTTTCGGAAGGGATAACTCGTTCTTTGCCTTCGCAGCCACGTCGTTGCTTCATTTGTTACTCTACCGAAACTTGTCCCGCAAGTATTCGCACTTCAGCCCCTCTCCGCGAACATCTGGCGAGTCATACGTGCATAGTACTGAAAAGAATGGCCCTCTAGTAAACTCTACGAACATTCAGCACTTCCTTCCCCAGTCCCCACGAATCATGTCAAGAAATCCTCTATTTACACATGTTTGCAATGTTTAGCGCATGGCAATGGAGTACTTTGTTTAAACATTTTTAACATATTGTAATGACGCAGTATTATTACTTTTCGGGACACCTGTTTCATTTTCTTTCATTTTTCTAAGCTTCGTAATATTTTTATCGGGTTTGAAATTAAAAGCCGTGGTGGTTCGTTTTACCGTGATAGTTTGTTTATCGGGCATACGTTTATCAGGCGTCTGGTTGCCTTTTCGAAAGTTTTAGTTGTTGTTACGCGTCAACATTAGATTAGCTTTTTTCAGACTGCGTCGTCAAGTTTTGTAAGAGAAGTTTGTTTATCTTTATCTTGACGGCGCAGGTAAGCGGGAGACAGCGCAGTTTGGATGGCGCTGCTGGCAGATGCCGGCTGCCCTGCCCTTATCTTAGGAGAAGGGGGGTGATAGGCCCGCAGAATAAATACTCGGGGCGACCGACCGCTGATCTTTTTTCACTTCATTTCTTTTCGGCTTCAACTTTCAATTCTATTAAATTATTTCCGCCGGTGTGGGAGGTCGCTAGGATACCAGGAGGGAACGAACGTCCCTCCTGCCTTCGTAACTTCTTGCGATGCAAGTTTTTAAGAAATGAGTAAATTCGTAAACGACTGTGGCGATATTCTGCACTTGTCTATTTATCTGTGAACGGTTCGTACTCTGCATACCTGTAGATCGCATGTGAACTGTGTCACTTGACTGGTAAATAAAAGTATAGAACAAATACACCGGAACTTGGCTTTATTTAATATTCAATTGGCGTCCATTTACAGAGTCTCGTGTTACTCCGTCTTGAGCTAGTCGAGTGGTAAGTTATAGCCGAGTGGCAACTTAAAAGCCGGCTATAACTGTGCGCGTGCCACGTTACAATTTTGTAGATAATTATAAAATGTGCCACTTTCATAAAAATTACAAATACTGAATTCGTGAATACCGAGCGCGTTTAGCCATGAAGTAGTACGAATGACTTGATTTCCTTAGGTCTTGGATTCGATCCTAATCGGCTGCATTACTGCCATCGTTTCTCAATGCGTGTTTTCCCAACTTCTCACTCTTAAAGAATAAAGTCCTTGATTGGCTTTTACTCATGCGTGGAGTAAATATCATTGTTGTCACAAAAAAAAACGTGGCCATAGCTTATTTTTCAAAGGAAAGTCTAAACGCTAGGATAAAATTATTGCTGTTCGATAACCAACACCGTTTTAAGATTAATAAACAAATGTGAAATTTTATATCTTCAGTACAGTTTGCCGTTACACTAAATGAAAGTTCCATAACGTTATATTTCGTTTCGATTTTCGCTTGGTGTTCAACAACGAGCGTGGTATTTTCGAGATAATTTTCGGGTATTAAATTTCGTGCAGATGAACCCTAAGTTAAAGAATCACACAACAATAAAAAAAAAGGCATATTATCTTCACCATCATGCCATGAAATACATATGTAATCAACGCATTATTTTCCAAGAGTAATCATTTAATAGTATGCGGTTTCTCTCGAATTGTTAATTCTCACTTATATGAACACATCAACAACAAATGGCTTGACACCTCTTTTTATATCCGTGGCGAGTTACTTGTGGTGCATCTTAATTGCAGCATTAGCGACGAAATGGAAATTCTCATCGCAGTGGTAACTACTCTCGTAGTGACGGTAGCACGTTAAATTCTCCCCTTGTTACACAACAAAATCACGGACATAGAAACAAGACCGCCAATCTTCCACTGTCACTCACTGCGTGGCATTGGCCTACTTGGAACGTTTTACGGGCTTCTCGAAACATTGGGTCGTATGCACAAACTTATTCCTCTAGTGGATATTTTCTAGCGTCGTTAAACTTCGTGTGTTGAGTTCATTTTAGTTTAAGTCTGGACTGCTTCATGAAGTTTAGTTTCGATTATTACTGAGATACAAATATTCTGGAGCTTGCCAGACCTCGATCTCAGCCAATAGGAAATTTCTTAACTATGGCGTATGTTTTTTATCATATGAAATAAAATGTAGTCGCCTGCCTCTCGAAATACTCATATGCTTTTGCTCATTAAAAATGGAATTTATTTACTTGGGCCAAGAGGAAACGTACGTAGAACTTGAAATATTGGTAGTTTACAAACAATAAATGTTCGAATAACCATTTATAAGCTGTTGTGAACAGAATTTTATGAACTGATTTACTTACAAGTACAGGCCACAAATTAAAATATTTTATCAATATCCCAGAATTTATTACACCAGGAGGAAAGTAACTTAGTGCATAAACGTACTGTAACAGTTTCGTAGGTAGTTATCTTGAACTTCAAGTGCTGAAAATATCATAATTGCAAAGATTTGTTTTATGAACTTCATTATTATTTATAAGCATTCGTGTTTTCGTTACAGTAATTATAAGTTACATTTTTCATTTAGACACATAATTGAGCTTGCCATGCTTTGTAAATCAATACATAGCCTTTTATAATAAATTAAATTTCCATATTAAGAAAACTGAAATCTGTATTAGTAAATAGATTCAGATTGCACTATCTAGTAGGTGTAATGTAACGAGTATTTCTGTTATACGGATTGCGGAACTTTCTGAAAAAACTTCAGATTAACCACATCAGTGGAATTCCCATATCGTAAATACATTATCAAGGCAGGAATGTGTAGAATTATACACACATGCACAGTGAACTCTTTAACAGGCGCGTCGGAATCGGGAGGACAAGGGAGACATTGACCCCCGCACTTCTACTGAGTGGTAGAACAAGGGGGCAGGCAAAATATGAGGAATAATGCACAAGGAAACAGTGTGAATGAAGTTCAAGTTACGTACAAAATTAACAGTTAAGTAAACGAGTCAAGCATACAACGGACATCTTTAAATATTAATCCAACACAAGCCTTGCTATCGCCATTTTGCAGAAATCTCCACTTTGAATGTAAAAAAAACTGCAGAGAAGCCAATGAAAATATTCCCCGCCTCTTAACTGCTGGTTGCCTGGTCCAACACAAACAAGATAGCTCTGCAATCGCCATTATACTCTTGGCGTCATTGTGTGGGCAGAAAAGTAACTAACGCGAGCCATCGTTTCTTTTCTCACCGTGAGTCATACAAAGGCGCCGCCGGATTAGCCAAGGCGAAAGAACCGCGTTTGACTCTCCTAGAGGACTGAGAGAGTTGAGAGATTTGGGTGGCTCTTAACAACGAAGTCTTGAGAGCCGAAGAGGGTGAAGTGAGATGAGAATGAAGCAGCGCCGGAATGCAGGGGCGGGGGAAACGGGAGATCCCCGAGAAAACCCGCTGCGGCATCATCTGGCACGATTCCCACTTGCAAAAATCCGGGAGTGACCCGGCCGGGGATCGAACCTGGTTCGCCTTGGTGGGAGGCGAGCAGTCTAACCGCTCAGCCACCGCGGTCCCAGAGAAAAACGAAGCGATATATTTTTGTAGTTACTTGAATGGGCAGATGAAAAAAAAAAGGGTGTAAGGAACCGCTAAATTTAAAGCTTTTTTTCATCAGGATTGTTGAAGACACTATTTATTGGAAAATTGAGCAATATGAACTTGAAAAAATAACATAAAGAATATAAACTTGAAATCAAATGAGTCAGTTGTTATTTTTAATGGAAGTTGGAATAGAAACTCAAGGTAAGGAAACAAGGAATAATATATTCTGCAGTGTAGACAATGTTCGACTTACAGCAGCAAGCAACGTTTTCCCACTAACGTAATACGTGAGTCGTGCCCTTATAATTATCTCTGTGCTAACTATGAGTTCGTTTGAGAACTAACAAACACGTAAGTTATGTGGGGTTCGTAACAGGTCGCCTGCAACAATGCAACCATCACCACTTGTACCAATAAAGGATTCGTTTAGCTATTAAATTCAATTTTACGAGGGACAACAAAAAAAAGGAGTCTTAAAAGGTTTTGTCCCATACAGGACTTACTGTGGTTAAAACGGAGCATTCTTTGTCACTATCATGACATAATTTATAGACAAATAAATTTCACACCTTTCTTATAGCACAGAACGAACCGGTGATAGCTGTAATTAAACTTACTGGCACAACGCAATAATTATAAACAGTTCATCAAAATAGGAACTCAGTTTAATTATTAAAAAAACATTTACACCTCCAACACGAATTTTCAATAAAAGTCGATAATTACAGTGGAACAGGCATAACAATAAAAATAAAAAGTAATAATTACAAAATAGGCATTATGACAGCAATGAACACCCATTTTGATACAGCGAGTTATACAGGATTTTTTCCCATAAAAATATTTCCGTGAAAAAAAAAAATGCAACGTTTTCCCAGTCATTAACACACTTGCATGCTTCACTCGCAGAACGGTGCCGCGAGCACGCGTAGGTGATTACTGAACTGGCATTTGTTTTTTACAGATAATGCAACCCTTTTTAATTAACATTCGAACGAAGTCCCTGCCCGTAAATGCACATGTTCCAACGTAAATACTTTCCGAAGCACTCACAGTAACGTTAGCAACTAATGAAGAAAAGTAATGCTATTTATTTATCACTTGTTTAATCAGGAAATATTATATCAAATTCAACCTTAAATTTATTACCTCCTTGTCTGTTTTGCACACATCAATGTATTGGCAGTTAGCGATGATGTGAGCACTTCAGAAAACCCTGCTTAAGATGTACTTTTTTTCCTATTTTGGATCCTTCCACCATACGTAAAATTAACATTGCCTCGGCCCGATTCACTTTATTCATGCACCGATTAAATGTAACTACGAAATTTGTGTAAAGGTATGTGAATAATATGTTAATTCTTATTCTTATTTTCTTGAAACAAACAGAAACAATATTTAATACAGCTTGTGTTCACGAATTTAAATGTAATACTTTCAGTTAAAACATGGAACTACTTTTTCTGCATCGCTATCAACTTTACTGGGCGCAATTCAGTCACTGTATCCGTTAATGAATACGCAGTTAGAGGTAGGAGGTTTATTGAAGGTTCGATTTTAAAAATGATCGATTAGCCGTGACGAGACTATACAAAAGTGGTGGAACAGCAACACTTTTTTCTACAATCTTCATAGTGTAGCCTAATTGACGCAAGTATACTTGCCAATAGATCAGCTATGTGTTAAATTTTACATGTAGTGCCGAGAAGAAGTATCTGATCAGTGGGCTCAACTTAAGGCGGTCGTCTACCTGGACNAAGTAATAATTACAAAATAGGCATTATGACAGCAATGAACACCCATTTTGATACAGCGAGTTATACAGGATTTTTCCCCATAAAAATATTTCCGTGAAAAAAAAAATGCAACGTTTTCCCAGTCATTAACACACTTGCATGCTTTACTCGCAGAACGGTGCCGCGAGCACGCGTAGGTGATTACTGAACTGGCATTTGTTTTTTACAGATAATGCAACCCTTTTTAATTAACATTCGAACGAAGTCCCTGCCCGTAAATGCACATGTTCCAACGTAAATACTTTCCGAAGCACTCACAGTAACGTTAGCAACTAATGAAGAAAAGTAATGCTATTTATTTATCACTTGTTTAATCAGGAAATATTATATCAAATTCAACCTTAAATTTATTACCTCCTTGTCTGTTTTGCACACATCAATGTATTGGCAGTTAGCGATGATGTGAGCACTTCAGAAAACCCTGCTTAAGATGTACTTTTTTTCCTATTTTGGATCCTTCCACCATACGTAAAATTAACATTGCCTCGGCCCGATTCACTTTATTCATGCACCGATTAAATGTAACTACGAAATTTGTGTAAAGGTATGTGAATAATATGTTAATTCTTATTCTTATTTTCTTGAAACAAACAGAAACAATATTTAATACAGCTTGTGTTCACGAATTTAAATGTAATACTTTCAGTTAAAAGATGGAACTACTTTTTCTGCATCGCTATCAATTTTACTGGGCGGAATTCAGTCACTGTATCCGTTAATGAATACGCAGTTAGAGGTAGGAGGTTTATTGAAGGTTCGATTTTAAAAATGATCGATTAGCCGTGACGAGACTATACAAAAGTGGTGGAACAGCAACACTTTTTTCTACAATCTTCATAGTGTAGCCTAATTGACGCAAGTATACCTGCCAATAGATCAGCGATATGTTAAATTTTACATGTAGTGCCGAGAAGAAGTATCTGATCAGTGGGCTCAACTTAAGGCGGTCGTCTACCTGGACNTGTTAAATTTTACATGTAGTGCCGAGAAGAAGTATCTGATCAGTGGGCTCAACTTAAGGCGGTCGTCTACCTGGACTTATTTCTGCCTTTGAGGCTCAGAAGCGCTGGAGCGATAAGGGCGACACTGCCTCGCCATAGCTCTAACTGGCGCGCAGTATTTTTGTGGTGCTATGTCTACCTGTGAGACTTTGAGCTGTAGCCCTATCTTTTTTATTAGTGGGAAGTCTGTTCAAAGTTCAATGCAGGCTCCTACGGTAATTTCATTCTTGCCCGGGTAGTGTGATGAAAACACAGCAATCTGAAAAAGTCATAATTTTTTTTTNCTCCTACGGTAATTTCATTCTTGCCCGGGTAGTGTGATGAAAACACAGCAATCTGAAAAAGTCATAATTTTTTTTTTACTATGTTAGAGAGCTACAAAATAATATTTACAGCATGCGTAATATCTTGAAAGTTCCATTGGCACTCGTCTGGGGTATTCTTTATTTTCTTAGGTAAACATTTTGCGACTTTGCAACACGTTTAGTAGTTTCGACTATATATATATTTTTTTTTTAATCAGATACCCTGCAACGCAGTTCAAGCGCCAGGTGGAAACTACTGACAGCCCTGCTTAAAATCGACTTGTGTATGCACATTGCATATTCTTCCACCATATATAAAATTAACACTGGCATGAGCCTTCATCACTTTATTTATGCGAAGTCAAGTGAAACTGTGAGATTATTAGAAAAGTAAATATTTTACAAATCTTCTAATACTTACACTTGGATGCATTAAAATAAACAGAAAGAAATCATTTTTTAAGTTTTTACGAATGTTTACTTAACACTTTTGATTTGATGTTAAGACATTGAACTACTTTCCCTCCATCGTTACCAACTTTACTGGGTGCATGCTACTCAGTGCGCCCGTTAAAATACATATATGTAGGTAGGAGCAGTAACTTTTTTCTAAGATTGATTTCAAAAGTGTTCACTTTATTGTGAACAGCTTTTAGTTATCGGTGATGACCTTGAGGTTACTAACACTCCCTGGTTCGGCGACGGCCGCCTGTCGAAGCTCCGCCCACTCGCAGGGCCGGAATTACCGCGCCCATGCGCACGCCTAATCGCGCGCTCTTTGCATATAAAAATGGTTCCAGTACGACGTGGTCTGCTCGCAGTCACGTCACAAGGAACAATGGAAATTAACTGCGCTATATTTAATGCTCCCGCCTGCCTGCGCCTTTCTCCCGTGTTTGAGGCCGAGAAGCGCGGGAGCGATAAGGGCGACACTGCCACGCGCACCAAGTGCACCATCGCCGCTATGCGTTAAGCACTGAACTGGAAGTCTGTAGCTAGGTACAACGTAGGGCCCTTGAGTACATTTGTATGGCGTTTCTAATGTGCGTGACGTCTTGACAGCACTCAACAGGAATGTCGTCTGAAGGGCGTGTCCTTTTTATAGACCAGCGCAGAAGACGCACGTTTAATAGTTTCGTAGAAAAAAAAGTGCATTTCAAAAACTGTGAAATGCAGTTCAAGTGCCAGATAGGCGGGCCCCTAAGTCAGTTCCGTGTGAAGACGGGTCGATTTGTAAACTTCAGGAATACTAAGCGCGCAGAATATTTGACGTTATGATAAAGTTGTTGTAAACTAAATCTGATTTCTTGGCAACAGTACAGTTATAATATTTATTTACTGCAACCATTCTCGTCAATTAATTTTATTACAATATGTTGTAAAATATCAACTTTTTAGTTTCAGGACGCTTATTGCAAAATTATGCTACAGCAATGTTATGACTTACACCAGAGTAAGGATTATTTTGGTTTTTAAAAAGTAATTTTTGAAAAGCAGTATACAGAAAATTTTAGAAACTATTTCCAAAAAACAATTTTAGTAACTAGAAGCAAAATGTAAAAGTTTTCACTAAACTATTATATATATGTGTAATATCTTAGACGTTTATATTTTTGTGCTTTAGTTGTTCTCATTAGNTATGCGTTAAGCACTGAACTGGAAGTCTGTAGCTAGGTACAACGTAGGGCCCTTGAGTACATTTGTATGGCGTTTTTAATGTGCGTGACGTCTTGACAGCACTCAACAGGAATGTCGTCTGAAGGGCGTGTCCTTTTTATAGACCAGCGCAGTAGACGCACGTTTAATAGTTTCGTAGAAAAAAAAGTGCATTTCAAAAACTGTGAAATGCAGTTCAAGTGCCAGATAGGCGGGCCCCTAAGTCAGTTCCGTGTGAAGACGGGTCGATTTGTAAACTTCAGGAATACTAAGCGCACAGAATATTTGACGTTATGATAAAGTTGTTGTAAACTAAATCTGATTTCTTGGCAACAGTACAGTTATAATATTTATTTACTGCAACCATTCTCGTCAATTAATTTTATTACAATATGTTGTAAAATATCAACATTTTAGTTTCAGGACGCTTATTGCAAAATTATGCTACAGCAATGTTATGACTTACACCAGAGTAAGGATTATTTTGGTTTTTAAAAAGTAATTTTTGAAAAGCAGTATACAGAAAATTTTAGAAACTATTTCCAAAAAACAATTTTAGTAACTAGAAGCAAAATGTAAAAGTTTTCACTAAACTATTATATATATGTGTAATATCTTAGACGTTTATATTTTTGTGCTTTAGTTGTTCTCATTAGTAAAAATTTGCGCCAACTGGGCCTGCGCAGTTATAGAAATATATTTAGGTATTTGAAACTCGGGTAAAAATCCTTTTGAACAGCGAGAAAATGGACTTCGTTCCGTTGCCGCAGATCAGTCAATACTCCATGTAAATGTAGGCCCAAATTATCAGTAGAGAGGTTCGCCTTCCATTTTCCGAATCCTCGCACGGGTTTCTAAGAATGGTAGTATTAATCCCAATATTCTCTTCTAGCGACACAGTCGCCACACTTTTGAATGTAAAAACATGACGGGTTTATTTGAATATATTTTTGTGAACATGGAAATATCTGTACACAGAGAGGGAGAGAGAGATGAGGAAGAGAAAGAGGGGGAGAGAGAGAGAGAGATGAGGAAGAGAAAGAGAAAAAAAATATTTAGTTCAATTTTTAAAAATTTTTTTCGGAGCAGCCCTAAACATTCAACGTGCCTGAGCGAGGTCTGCTTACGAATAGTATTTAAGAAACGTCTGTGAACGTTTTTCAATTCCTCCATTCTCTCTAAAGCATATTTTTGCGATAGTGAAAATGGCTCGAACGGGCGTTTTCACTGTCATTTTTCGGTATGAAAATTCCGGTACAATACATAAAAAAAAAAAATAATTGGGACGTGCATCAAACCCAAAATTGTAGGGTCTCCGCTGAAAGTCTCAAGGAGGCGCGTTATCGACGACAAGACTGCACGCCAGTGCAGTGTTTTGCGCGTAGAGGCGATGAGAGAGTTGATGCGCATGTCTCGGTCGCCCCAAGCGCTCCCACGCTTTTAGACCTCAGACGTGATAAATTTCTTAAACCAGGCGCCCAATTTAAGTTGGCATCACATGATTGGAGTTTTTATCGTATGCCCCCACACAACGGAGACATGCAGACGTAAAGAATGGTCGGTTTTACGCTTGGCAGCTATCCATTATACTCCGCGACATTTTTTGCCGGAAGGCTATGGAGTGCAATGCGCACCAACTTCAGTTCGGGAGCGAACTGAGTGAGTGAACAAATTTGGGCGGCTCTTAACATCGAGATCTTGAGAGCCGATGAAGGTGAAGCGAGGTGTGTGTGGAGCAGCGTCGGAATGAAAGGACGGGGGAAATGGGAGATCCCCGAGAAAACCCGCCGAGCAGCAGTATCGTCCGGCACGATTCATACTTGCGAAATTTCGGAGTCAACCGGCCAGGGATTGAACCCTGTTCGCATTGGTGGGAGGCGAGCAGTCTAACTGCTCAGCCACCGTGGCCCCAGGCGCGACTAAGCTTTGCGACTCGCACGTACGACACTGCTCGCGGTTTGAGAACGTTTTGAAATTCCCACTCTACATCTCCTTTTCTTTCAATTATTTATCGTCCCATCTCGTGTAAAATTAACTTTGCCATGTTCTTGGTAATTGTGGTGATTGTGCTTCGATCGAGAGTATAAGGTTACATTTATAGGAACGCAAATATGTTACTAATTTGTCAGTTCTTACTTTTATGCGTATTAACGAGCAGAAAAAACATTAATTTCAAAGTCCAAAAATTTTTTACATTAGATTTACATATGGAAATAGTTTTGTACTTCCAAATATTGATTGATAATGACTCAGTTAATCACGAGACTTCTATACATGTTTATCCTCAACTCCAGAGATGTGAGATGATTCGTTATAAAAATGAAATAGAAAACGTAATACGACGTATGACCTAACGTGGTTATTACGGGAGAAACACGCCCTTAAAAATTGGGAAAGAAATTAGTTATTTGCAGTATGTCAGAAGCTACGTTAGATGATGAAACATCAAATTCATGAAATGTGTTAACCATCTGTGAACATTTGGCAGGTGATAACGTCGCTAGTCATAAGGAAATTATGGGGTTCCATGTTATTAACACGCAAAAGTGTGTTTGTTAACCGTGGGTGTTTACTGATCGTTATGACGTAATAATAACGTGTACATTAAATGAACACAAATCAGGCTAATGCTATTCGCGAATTTGTTGTTTTTCATCTTACGCAGTTTTCAGCAAATTTTAAATAACTACTTTTAATTCCCAATTTTCAAGAGTGTCTGTCCCTTAAAAATCACGTAATACAAGTATATAAGCCTAGGCTGTACGTGGTAAATTGGCCACTTTTGAAAGCTTTGCTTACGATCTACACTAGAGAGCCAAAAAAAACTGGTATAGGCGTGCGTATGCAAATAACAGAGGTATGGAACCAATCAGAGTAACGCGATGCGGTCGGCAGCGCCTATATAAGACAACAAGCGTCTGGCAAAGTTGCTAGATCGGTTACTGCTGCTACAATGGTAGGTTATCAAGATTTAAGTGAGTTTGAAGCTGGTGTTATAGTCGGCGCACGAGAGTTGGGACATAGCATCTCCAAGGTAGAGATAAAATTTGGATTTTCGCGTAGNCTGGTGTTATAGTCGGCGCACGAGAGTTGGGACATAGCATCTCCAAGGTAGAGATAAAATTTGGATTTTCGCGTAGGACCATTTCACGAGTGTACCATGAATATCAGGAATCCGGTAAACCATCAAATCTTCAACATCGCTGCGGCCGGAAGAAGATCGTGAACGAACGGGACAAACGACGACTGACGAGAATCATTAAACGTGACATACGTGCAACCCTTTCTCANACCATGAATATCGGGAATCCGGTAAACCATCAAATCTTCAACATCGCTGCGGCCGGAAGAAGATCGTGAACGAACGGGACAAACGACGACTGACGAGAATCATTAAACGTGACATACGTGCAACCCTTTCTCACGTCTAGATACGACTCTGACAGGTGACAGATACATAAGCATCCTGTCCGATCACCTGCACCCATTCATGTCCATTGTACATTCCGACGGACGTGGACAATTCCAGCAGGACAATGCGACACCCCATACGTTGAGAGTTGCTACCGAGTGGCTCAAGGGACACTCTTCTGACTTTAGACACTTACTTCCATTGGTCACCTAAATCACCAGACATGAACATTATTGAGCATATCTGGGATGCCTTGCAGCGTGCTGTTCAGAAGAGATATCCACCGCCTCGCACTCCTATGGATTTGTGGACTGCCCTGCAAGATTCACGGTGTGAATTGCCTCCACCATATCTTCAGACATTAGTCGAGTCCATGCCACGTCATCTTGCGGCACTTCTGCGTGCTCGCGGGGGCCCTACACGATATTAGGCAGGTGTACCAGTTTTTTTGGCTCTTCAGTGTACTTGTATGCACAGTGTGTATTGCTTCACAATTGTAAAATTATTATTGTCATGGTCTGATAACTATATCCATCCGCCAGTCAAGTGAAAGTGTAGTAGTACTAGAAAAGTAGTTATTTAATAAATGTGTTAGTTCTCAAAAATAAAAGACGGAATAAATCATTTCAGTATTTACAAATGTTCACCTAACACTATTAATTAAGCGTTAAGACATAGGACAACTTTTTATCCATTATTACCAACTTTACTGGACGCACGCCAGTCAGTATGCAAGTTAAAACATGTGTATGTAGAGACAGTAAAATTTTTCAAACGTTGATTTCAAAAGTGCCTAATTAACCGCATGAACAACCTATACGAGGGGCAGCACTGCGTTGGGAAAGGTGGCCGGAAGTGGGTGGTTAACTCAGCAGCTGCCCAGTTCGCGACTGCGTAAGAAAGAAACGTTCGATCATTTTCCACTCCGTCGCGCAGGCCTTTAGCGTACGCATTTACTGGCAGAGGTCCGGGGCGCGCCAATCAATAACATGACAGTCCGTATTTCCCTCGCTATAACCTTGTTTATAACCAGTGGTCATTAACATTCAATTTATAATAAAATCTGTTTTTTATATGCTGTTCGCATGCTACTGAGCACATTTGAAAGCTCTGCTTAGACCGGGACTACGATTACCAAACATTTTACGTGGCACGTTCATGTACATCTTGGCTAGCGTGTTTCAGTGAGACCTATCACGATCGTTTCACGTAACGCAAAACGCCCGTCCACGTAAAGAAAGAGCTTGTAGCACTTAAATCATTAATGACTCACAGCCGTGAATTCTACATATGATTATCATATTTTTTAATTCGTACGTAGGTAGAGGAATTATCAAATTATTTTTCACGGGAGTGTAAAAATGCTTGCATGTAGTGCCTGTGTTTGTTATTAAGTTTTGAAGCGTAGGCCTAAGTACTTTACGAAATACGATTTAATTTTCTCTGTATCTCTCACAACGAATAGGCACATACACGAAAAAGTTTGTGAATTTTCCTGTTGCGTTTCATTCTGGAGGTGATAACCGTCTAGTGGTTTCCTTAGTTTGTCAAATCACAAACGTCAAACTTTCGTAAACTATTCTTGGCCATACTTTTGTTTAATGTTAATTGTGAGAGTTTTCAATCTGGGAAATAAGAACAACATCGTTAATATGTTCCTAAAATGCCAACCTCTACAATAGTGTGCATTAACAAACAGAAAACAAAGAAAATAATTTAATTTTTTACTAACTTATACGTAACGCTTTTTATACGAATTTAATATATTATTTTGGTTTTCCGCGCCAACTTAACTGATAGCAAGCCGGCTAGTATGTGGTTTAAAATATATACAGTTAAAGAGAATTTTTAATGCTCGAAATTTCATCGGCACAGGTCTCGAATAGGAATGGAACATCGCAAGAGAAAACCTTCCTTATTGCATTTGGTCAGAATTGAATCTTTCGAATGCGAGTCGGCTATACTAACAACATGACTAAAATTGCTGGGTTTTGGACTAAACATAAACTATAACAATGCTAAGTTGTTTATGATGCTATTGAATATAAATAGGCGCCTATGTGTACCAAGTAATTATACCTACCTTAGGATATCGCCGAGAAAGACTTGAGAAGGGGAATAAAATGTTGTGTAAGTTTTTCACCCTGTTTTTCAAGTTGTAAATTTGAGTACATACATTGTATGATATACACGTGCGCATTACATGCTTGTGGTTTCTAGTCACGCAGGATGCATGTGTGTTTAACGCTAACTTAATATTTTCCAAAAAATGTTGTTTCGCAGGTTTTTATTTATAGACCGCTCACGGTAAAGTGAGCACTTTTGAGACCCTGGTTACTTTTTCCTTACAGCGATTTTTTTATCCTCTTAGCCACCTTTTTAAATAAATATCGCAATATAAGTAATAAACACAGTGTGCATAGTACACCCCTCTCGAAAGTTAGCGTCTGAGGCTAAAATAAAATATATTTATTGGCTATTATTCCAAATGAGAAGGCTTTCAAAAGTGCTCACTTTGCCGCGAATAGCCTATACTAACGATATTGATAGATTTGTTACTGTGGTTGTGTTATGTTCATGTCAGTATTTTTTTTTTAACAACAGTGGCATGCGACGTATTTGATGCAAGAGCGTAGATAAACCGTGATACATTGACTTCAGGCTTCCCCTACACATTATCACAACTCTAAAAAAAAAAGTGACATCCCTGGTATATAAGTGTTTACGCCACTACTCTTTTGCAAGGCGGGGAGTTACCACATGGCAGGTGCCAGCGCATTACCTACGTCTGGCTCGGCAAGTAATAGAAGCCCTAACATCGTTGATTGTAGTGGCGAATGCAGATTCATTGTTCCACTGGGTTTTCAGGCCACACTTATACTTCATCAGTCTACGACCCTCGTTTCCCATTACCCCAACGGAGAACCGGAAATTTACTTATCTCTGGGGGATGGGGTTATGGAACTTCCGCTTGCTGGGAAAACCTTTTAGTGTGGGGAAGTTCATCTTCTCTCTTATTTTAATTCGCACACGGCAGTGCACTGAATATACACCACATGCAGGGGAGGAAATTTCGTCGTCTGCAATTTCTGGGATATTACAAGTACTAGAAGGCAAAAAAAAAATTATTTAAAGTTTTTATTCTTTAAACAATGTTCAGATTATAGATAATACATTTGGTGTTATCTGCACCAAAAAGTTAGGCCCCATGTAACAAGTAAGCAGGAGCCAATAGGCTCGAAAAATTGATCTGACACAATAACGATCTTACTGCCTAAGTTCGACAAATGGAAAAACATTTTACAATGTGTTATTTGAAATAATAATAGAAGCAGGTTTTTATTTAATATTATTTTTAGAAACATGCCATTAGAAATAAATCTTGAAAGTTCTGCTATCGACGTTATATGACATTCCCTGATTTCAACAACGTTGCATGGAGTTTTCCGTAATATTACAGCATCCCACATTCTTCAAACACATTTGCGACGTGACGTTACGTCGCCAATAGTTTTCACGAAGCTCGCTGCAACGTAATTTTACGTTGGCAGTATTCGAAGTGTAAAATTACTGAAATTAACTGAATGGAACGAATATAATCTTACCTAGGAAGGAACATTTTATTGGGACGCTGTCACTCGACACTATATTGGCTAACAGCTAGCCAGTAGTGAACGTTGTACAGTACAGTAAGCATGTTCGCTCAAGTATGTACCAATATGACCGCGGTAGGTGGGAGTACAGAGAGAGACCAACTGAGCTGGTTTTCACTGAAGTGCTGCGCTAGAAGTGTTAAGACATCCTTGTGCAGGCTTTTAACGGTTAATTAAGCACTTTTCTAAGCCCCACTTACGATCTACTTCTCTGCCCATTTTGTATAATTCCATCATATGTAAAATTAGCTTTTCCATTTACCCTTTCACTTCATCAATGCGTCAATCAAGTGTAACTGTGAAATATGTGGAATAGTTAAAAATGTAAAAAAATATATGCCAATTTTAACTCCTATCTGTGTAATAAAATAGAGAGAAAATATTTTTAATAAATTCCGTTGCCACAGTGGTAAAAGTTACGCTTTGAATACGACGTTAAGGTATGGGACTACTTTTAATTTTTCGCTGCTAACTTAACTGCGAAGAAGTCAGTCAGTCAGCGTGTCCGTTAAAACATTGGAGGTAGGAATAACAGGAGATGGTGTGCTATGATGTCACTGAAGCTGCTTTTTCGTCCATCGCCATATTGTGACACCCAAAACATCGGAAATGTTGAGGCAGCTTTTGTATTTAATGCATGCGAAATGTGTAAATTTTTAAACAGATAACAGTTAATGAAGCTAAATGTTCAGACTAAATATCAACATGCTCTGATACAATAGTATCATTTTAATTTGGACAGACTAGGTTTCCAATGTTGCGGGTGTCACGACACGGCGGACAGTCTTCGTCATTTCATCACGTACGTCAAGAGACAAGGCCACTCCTTGGTTAAAATACACTGTTAGGGGCGGTGATTTTTTTTAACAGGTTTATGTATTTAAAAAGTGCTTGGTTAACCGTGGAGCATGTATAGTAGTTTCTTGTCCGCGCCACGGTTGAGAGCGCCAGTTCAGTTGGCTCGCTACAGGAAGGCGAGGCGGACTCGCGCCGCGGAGGAACCTTGGCGCGGCGGATCAATACGCAGTGGTGCAGTACGGCGGGGCGGCGCCGCGGACACCCCTGCCAGGCCGGCGCCACGCACTCTGCTGCAGGCCAATGAAATTCTGGGCACGCTTCNCGCCCCCCGCCGCCCTGGTCATGCGTCGTAAAAAGACGCCATGGACGACGCGGGCGGGGGGAGCAGGCCGGCCGGAATCTCCGCGGAGAACGTGACAACAGCGTCCACCCCTCCAGGCCGGCAATACTGTGTTCGTGCACGATTAACATAGCGCCGATGATGATAACGATACTGTATAACTAATGCTGGGCATTTTTGAGACGCCTGCGCAAATCCTGTCTCCTCGCTGGATATCCGTCCGCCACATAACAAAAATTAACGTAATCAAGAACTCGCGAAACTTTTCAAATGCCCTCCCCTCCACCACGGACCAAAAAAAATGTATTGTACCATTTCCAAAAAAAAATTATAGTGTTTTCCCTAATACATAAATTAATTATTTAAATATTAAAATCAAATTTTAGCTTTAAAAAAACATTGATTCCATAACTTAATCAAGTAACTGAATATAAATGAAATTAATATAGTTGTACACAAACGACAAGGATGAAAATGAAAAGACAATCCCTAACTTTCTTTAAGAAATCGGAAATATTACTTAAAATATTGTATAACACATTGTCATGTCAAAACTTCTTTCAGTGCCCCATTTTAGTCCGGATGCGTTTACTGTGTACGATCATTAGCAAGTTCTGACGTCAGTGAATGTGAGGGGATCGGGGGAGTTAGAAACGAGAACACGACGCTGGCAATGCGCCACGTTAACTGCTCGTTGCGTGAGGTGGGAAATGTTCTGTGCTCCGCGCAAGTTTTAAAACAAGCGTACATAATCGCCAAAATTTGCGGGCCGCTTAGCCTTCGTCCTCTCCCTCCTTACCCTTAAAACCTTCGGATTGCGGGTTCTGCGAGAGTGTAAGTTACGCCCTTGAATGACTTAAGACTCTACTTCACCTCTCATGCAGAAATTCTTCATTTTCGTGTCGTAATTTAGGTTTCAGAATAATTATTCAGAACTGCTGTCTATATAAAATTTATGTTTTACGAGTTGTTTAATATTTTTGTACTTAATTTTACCACGTGCTATTTGGTAGTTGTAAAACGGCATAAGCGTTCAAATATGTTAAAGTTTATATTAGACCTATACTATTTCTGGAAAATTATATGTTGATGGTTTGGATTTCTCTACTGTACTGCAGAGTAAGGCAAAGAGCTAAACTTCTACAGTGGCATATTTTTAAATTTTTGCTACACAAAAACGTATTGTTTCGAGACGCTAGAAGGGCGTGTCCGAATTCGTGAAGGAACAAAATTTGATTTTAATTTATTCACACAGCTAACAGCAATAATCAACCTATGTATCTCCACTATTACTTCTTTTATTTCAATATGAGTGCAGTATTTAATGTATTTCTCAACTCTAATTAAAGTCCTTCCCTGCATCTCTGTTTGTTACAGTCAATTAACTCACACTCATCATTAACACATGTTCAGTCTGTCTGTTGCTCATTTGAAATCTTTCACTCACGCATCCAGGGACCGCAGTAGCTGAGCGGTTAGACTGCTCGCCTCTCGCCAAGGTGAACCGGGTTCAATCCCAGGCCGGGTCACTCCCGGATTTTTGCAAGTGGGAATCGTTCCGGACGACGCCGCTAGTCGGCGAGATTTCTCGAGGTTCTCCTGTTTCCCCCGCTCTTGCATTCCAGCAGTGCTTCATTATCACCTAATTTCACCCTCATAGGCTCTCAAGACCTCGTTATTGAGGGCCGCCCAAATCTCTCAACTTAACTCACGTATCCACTCCAATAGTCCAGCTTGCCAGTCGCACTCTTCAGTGCACCGATACTCGCAGTCGCAGATTTTCCTACCGCTGGTCACTTCTCTCGCCACTTGTTGCTCTTCTCGCTCGTCGTCTGTCGCTTTAGGTCGCACAGTTGCCCTAACTCCTGATGCTAATCAACTCCCTGCTCGGAGACCCGACGCGGTTTTATAGTATCAGCAGCCAAGATCTCGAATATTCCCCGCACCCTGGGTCGCGCTGAGAGGCAAGGACGATCAAAACCAGAACATTCTTCAGATAAACGCAGAAATTCAATCTGCTGAAGGCCAGGAGCGCACAGCGGCAAAAAAGAGTTACCGCGGCGGCTCGCTTTTCGTAAAAATCTAAGAACGTCTTGGATTATCGCACTCTTGCTATTCAAACATCCCTCCTTTCTCGCCGCCCGCTATCATATCACTGCTCTGTTCTTCTCTTGGTTCCCGCTCGCTCGCGCCGTTCAAAGCAGCAACTGCGAAACAGAATGATATAGTATGTGACGCCGGGCCGTATGGGCTTATACGCATGCGCCGATCAAGCGCGAAACTTTGATATTGTTACAAACATAAATAAAGCTGTGTTCGAATTCTCCTGCCGAGTGCCTTCAGCTTGCGTCGCCTCCTTCAAAAGTGCGTCGAAGTCGCGACGTCACTGTGCTGCTGTTCGAATTCAAGCCAAGGGGACGAATTCTCCCTCGATAAGCCCTTCACCCAAGGTCACGAGCGACGTCTCCTTCACATGATCTGCACAGTACTATGACAATTTTGAAACTAAGCCTATTGTTCAAAATTATACACTCTTCGTCACGAAGGGATCAAGGGGATGTTGAGAATCGTGGGTACTGTAGGAATAAAGGGTAAGTGAACGAAGGTATTTAGCAGTGAATTCGAACACAGCTTAAGTTACATTCACATCAAATTTTTTTTTACCCTAATACAAATAACATAAGATGAAACCAGTTTGTGTGGCCAACAATTTTCAACATTACACTAATAAAAAACATTTAAATCAGTGCTGCTGTAGATATCCCTACGAGTAATGAAGTTGATGTACACGCATTTACGGGCAGTTTTTTTTAAGTCGGTTTCAAAAATGCACTAGTAACCACGAAACACCAATAGCTATAATTTTCACTTATTTGAGGAAATGTGCCAAGGAAACTATTGAGAACTCCAGTACTGCAGGACAACAGTGGGTTCAGAAATTATTCGCAGATGGATGGCGAAAAAATGGTATTGGGAAGTTTAATATAAATGATTTATATGTTAGCATACTGTCACTTTAAAATTAACATTTTAATATTTTACGGATGTGATTTTTTTTTTGCGAAGCGAGGGTGAAAAGTATGGGGAGAGAATGTTCGGCCCCGTAAATTCTCCCACACCTTAAACATGACCTCGGAGGGAGAAAATTGCTCGAAAGAAGGAGAATTGTGCATAAAAATTTTCGTAGTCTACGTGGAAACTAAATTGAAATATACGAGGAGTTTTTTTCTATTAAAAAAGCAGGTTTCAAACGAGGTACGATTCTTTTCGCGCAGAATCTGGAAAGCAAACGGCCATGCCAGAAAGTCAAGCAGTTCCCTTGCGAAACAAATACGCACGTATATTTGTTCGGGTAACCTGTGAGCAATTTAACTGCCGCAGAGAAACAGTTTATGACATTCGCTAATTCTACATAACCATGCCTCTAAAATTAAAATATACTTATAAATATATATAAATTATTAATATTAAATATATTATAATTATATTAATAGAGTATATAAATTAATATTAAAAAATATAATAATAGTACATAATAATTGGCGTTTAAAGATTTTTTTTGCAAAAAATTTAATTCTGCTAAAAATGATACATTATTTCCAGATGTTTATGTACAGGATGAACAAATTCATCTCAGTTCCAGAAAAAAAAAAAAAAAAAGGTGAAATCGAGGAATTGTTTTATTTACCCATTCTCAAAAGATGAGGTAGGAGGCCTACGACTTTTCATCTTCTGCGCACGTCCCTAACATTTGCTCAAGAATTGCCCTAACGTATGTGTTTCAGTAATGATGCAACAATTGTTTTCATTTGGGGTTAACCTCAAACTCGCGCTTTTATGAAAAATAATTACTTTTGAGTAACTACTTGATTTAAATAATATTTACGATACAACTTAGTCGAAAGTAATGAACTTGTGTGGGAAGAAAAACAGTTCAGTTTTGGGACCATTTAGTGAATATGTAGTACAGCGCGCATTCCAATGCGCAGACACGATCTCCGTTGTCCAACATTGAGACAATACTATGATAAGGTCATAATTATGTCANGCGCATTCCAATGCGCAGACACGATCTCCGTTGTCCAACATTGAGACAATACTATGATAAGGTCATAATTATGTCGAACAGTCCGTTGGAAACAATATATTGATTGTTAAACTGAGGTACCAACCCATGTTTTTTTTAAGTTACTGGACTTCAGACAAACATAATTTGTCTAACACTCGCAATTCTCCAGGAATGAAAACACCATGGTTATACATACTGATAATGTCCCATCTGCAATTGTTTTAGATATATTGTACGCATATAAAACCACTTAACATGAAAACTTTCACTAGAATTAACCTCTGTTATGAAACAAACACCCCTTGGATTGCCGCAGTCGCTTGACGTAAATTGTTGTGCGTGTTGCCCACTTTCCATGTAATGGAAAATTTACTATTGAAATTGAAGCACGAATTCTTCGCAAAAGGTGATTTAAGGATAGCAACAAAAGGAAACCTCTTTCCCTAAATTTGACAAGCGAACTCATACGCAAATCCGTCTTTGAAAAAGCAATTATATTTCCTCGTCACGAAATAAGAGTGGCAACCCCAATTTTTCCCATGGAATAATTTGATGATAGCGACAGGTCTTTGCGGTAATTGAATATCTTTGTTCAGTTACACACTATAATATACAGACCGACACTCGTTATTTTAGCTCGACTCCTGCGTCTGTAGTAACTGCAACTCTAAATAAAGACTGTGTATNTAGCTCGACTCCTGCGTCTGTAGTAACTGCAACTCTAAAGAGTGTGTACCGCCCTTATCTATATTTTACTTACGCATGCCATGTCAAAACGTAATCTTTTAGTTACAAATTCTATCCAATTTAAGGCGGTAACCTGCCTGGTTCTTAAACAGCGTTGCAGCATGTTTGAAATACGTGTTTCGCAACGAAACTGTTAAACGTGTCCCCAAAAAACCTGCGAAAAGAAAACACACCCCAGATAAAACCCGAATGGTACTTGAAAGACACCACGCATGCTATAAAAACACTGGTGGAAAATGGAAAATGAACACCAGGACGCAATGGTCCCACATGCACTGGAAAAAAAAAAACTTTGAGGTTGCTACGAAATGTTTGTTGATATACACAAGGTCAAATAATTTTGTGGTGAGCACAAATATTTTGTAGCCACCACAAAATAAGTTTCTAGACGCCACTCATGTTTATTGGCAACAACTAAAAAATTTTGTGTTCATCACAAAATATTTTAGCTGCTGTGTGTATACCAACAACACATTTTGTAGCAGCCACAAAATATTTTTTCAGTGTGAATGGAGGTTTTATTGAATAATTACACAGGTTTATTACAGGGTCGTACACCTATGGGCAGAGGCTACACAGTGTCTTGAACACCAATGTCAGTATCTAGTGTAGCCGCCTTTAGCGACGATGCAGTCCTGCACTCGTGCATAGAGACGATCAAAAATGTGTCGGATGTAATCTTGGGGAATAGTGTTCCACGCTAATTCCACCTGTTGTTGCAATTGGTGGAGGCTTGTTGCCGGTATTGCAGACCGCACCAAACGCCGTCCCATCATGTCCCACACATGTTCAGTGGGAGACAGGTCAGGAGATCGTGCTGGCCAAGGGAGTTGACGAAAACCTTCGAGAGCGCGTTGGTTAACACGAGACGTGTGTGCACGGGCATTGTCCTGCTGGAAGAGGACATCTCATTGGCGTTGTAGGAACGGCAACATCATGGACAGGATGATGTTCTGGATGTAGCGTTCACTGTTCAGTGTTCCCTCAACAAACACCAGAGGCATAAGGTCATTGTAGGCTATTGAACCCCAGACCATGACGCCAGAAGTTGGTTCTGTGTGTTGCTGCCGTATACACTATGGTTGTTGTCGCTCTCCTGGTCGACGCCGCACTCGTAAACAACCGTCACTGGCGCCAAGGCAGAATCTGCTCTCATCACTAAACACAACTCCGCACCATTCATCCCTCCAGTTGCGTCGCTCGCATCACTATCCGAGGCGGGCTGCACAGTGATGAGGTGTGAGAGGAAGCCTGGCGAGCGGCACCCTTGATCGTAGCCCAACGTCCAGCAGACGGTTGGTGATGGTCCTAGCTGACGCCCTGGGAGTAAAAGTGTCCCTAATCTGTGCGGCCGTCGCCGTGCGATCAACAATGGCTGCTCGTCTGATGCGGCGGTCCAGGAGGGAATCCGTATGCCGCTGCCGTCCGGAACCAGGTTGACGAGCATGTGCACCATCGTTAGACCACCGGAAGCACCAATGATGCACAGCAGACACTTCACGTCCTACACGTTGGGCAATTCGTTGGAAGGACCATCCAGCCTCCCTCAGGCCCACAATACGACCTCGTTCAAAGTCCGTTAATTGCACGAAGTGTGGTCGTTTATGCCATCGTGGCATGTCTAAAGAGCTTACTACAAACAGGCCGATGCTTGAAACAACAGACTACTCTTTCACCAAGTCAACTACAGTTGTATTNCTAAAGAGCTTACTACAAACAGGCCGATGCTTGAAACAACAGACTACTCTTTCACCAAGTCAACTACAGTTGTATTGGGCCCAACGGTGTTATGCCTAATATGCGGTTCCTACTCTGTCCACAGCACAGCACTGTTAATCATTGCGTGTACTGTCCTCTATCAGTGCCCCGTGCGTATATGGTGTTTCTACGCCACTGCTTNATCATTGCGTGTACTGTCCTCTATCAGTGCCCCGTGCGTATATGGTGTTTCTACGCCACTGCTTTAGTGGTGTTCATTTTTCATTTTCCACCATGAATTATTTTGGAGCCCTCCAGCAACGTTAAAAACTGCATTTTCCAATTACAGCATCTTAAAACATACTACCCGGACACGAGGGAAACTACGATAGGAGACAGTGTTGAATTTTGCTACAGACTTTCCACCGAATAAAATGATAGGTTTGTTAAAGTACATAGGTACAGACTGCACGTCGAGAACACTACACGCCAGTTGAGAGCCTTGCGCGTAGCTGCGACGGTGCACTTGATACGCGTGTCATTCTAGCTTTTATCGCTCCCTCGCTTTGATCCTCAAACACGAAAATAACTCCAGTTTGGCGGCCGCCTTAAGTGAAACATTAATTTGGTGGTTGTTTATTAATAATGTTTTCATGGTTGTTCTTATTATCAAGTAACCTCGCAAATTTAATTACACATAAGAATCATTAAATTTAAAAAAATAGACAACATGGGATTTTTAAGAATTTGCAATATATAATATTTAAATAATTGCCGTAATTTGATTTGATGAAATTTTTATTTTTACAGTGATCCTGCTTATGCCCGTACTTTCAAATACAAGGCCAATTCAATTATTTTACCCTAGGGGTAAATTATATGAGAATACTGGAATTAGGCGAGAGGCTGGTAACATGAAGTTTGTATGCAATCTGTATGTTACTTTTGCAGCCACCAGCTTCCCTGAAAGCCAAAAAAAAGTTTTCTTTTTGTCATGATGTAGCCCGATTTTTACGTTTGCAGTGTTGCAAAAACGGAATTCGAGACATGGGAAATTGTAGTATTCTGTAGTCCCATCACCTACTGCAGTTATGGAAAATTCTACTCCAAAATCAGAAAGAAGACCAGTAGTCGAAAAAACAAACCTCCTCATTCAAGCTTTGCTCCATGAAAATAGCTACCACAGAAATAAAAGAGCTGAACTCGTTAATACCGTGTTGCATAATCTCTAAAGCAGTATTCACGTATCGTATATGCCTACAAAGCACTCACTCCAGTAGCAGTGTACGTATATATCAATAAAAAAAAACTTTAATTATCATTTCCTTGGTCACACAAGTGTCGCACAAGTGTTGAGCTCAGTTATCGTCTTGCCTCTACTATACTATTGGCTCCGATGAACACGAGCAGTTCTATATTTATTTTCTCTCTNAGCTCAGTTATCGTCTTGCCTCTACTATACTATTGGCTCCGATGAACACGAGCAGTTCTATATTTATTTTCTCTCTTCTACCCGTCTGTTCAAGTAACACGGCCAGCCAGCAGATTCACGTCATGACACAGCCAACGGCAGCTCTGGTCCTTATCCTCCCTTATCCATCTGATATCAGCCCCTTTTTTCCTTCCTTAATAGGACGAGACACTTACCCACATGCTGTCTCGCAATCTGGTCCTCTGCGATTTCACAGTCCCAGATCTCTCTCTTCAGACTTCAGAACAACAAATCTCTCAATTCACACTCTGTGTGTGTGTGTGTGTGTGAGTTAGAGTGTGTGTGTGGGGGGGGGGGGAGCGAACCACGTGCAGAAATTTCGACATAGTAGGGCTTTAAAATATTCAAAACACGTGTTTTGGAAAATTGAAGTCATAATAGAGGACTCATTGATACATTACTTATTCATATTATATTTAGCTTCCACATGTAACTACAATGTAAATATTAAAGCTTACCTATCCAGTAGTATAACCAGCAGATATTATTACTCAATTAAAAATGTAAAAATGACAGGACATGAAAAACTCAGATTTTTGCAACACAGCTGTACGAAGGGTTAACGACTTACAATCTCGCAAAATTTGTGTTTTTCGGAAATAATTTTTCTTAACTCCATTTGGTAAAAAGCTATTTTATGATAATGCGAGAAGAAAGAATGTATCTTTGTAACTCCTGTGTTTTGGACATACATATTCCAAGCGTAGGTACATTATTGAGAAGATATACCAGACGAAACCTTTAAATTGGACAAACACAGAGACAATCGTTACGGTAATATTTCGGACTATTTTAACAGTAAGCTTCATACTGATGTCTCTTTGAAAAGTTGAATAATATAGCTCTCACATTAAATGCAGAGTATGTGCATTGTCTATTATTAATGCAAAAGTTTTCTTCTGCAGCCATATTCGAATATGTATTGATTTCCCCAGACTTTTCATTTATGATTTTTTCGTGAACCATTTTGATTCCGTAAACAATACTCAGAAGAGTACAATAAACGAAAGAAACTATGATTTACCTCACGATTTAGTACAAGAATTTATGACTTATTTAGTATCGTATCTATTCATTACAAAGTTCATTTTTAAAATGTTGAAGAGTCAAAAACTTGCAGACATAGCATGCCAATAAGCATCGTGGAATGAGAGTGTTATTAAAATTTGAAACAATCGGTAATGCTGCTGAAGGCTAAATATCTAGCGGCACAACTGAAAACCTCGAAAAGACTGTCATAGCAGAACGTCAATCAAGCATAGAGCATCATGATATGTCGTGGGAAACATGAACGGGCGGCATTGAATCGGATCACTTCCCTTCCCCCCCCCCNTGAGATATTTACACAGATGACAAGGAGCGCCCATGGGTGAGACGACTCTAGTCTGGGTGATGATCCTTGAGCTGAGGGGCTCCAAAGGGTGGCCTCCACTATCGACGGAATGAAAAAATGGAGAGAGGAGAGATTTGGGCGGCGCAAAGTGGAAATGGAGCAGAGCCGGAATGCAAGGTCGGGGGAAGAAGGAGGTCCCCGAGGAAACCCGCCGACCAGCGGCATCGTTCGGCACGATTCCCACTTGCGAAAACAGGGAGTTACTCAGCCGGGGATCGAACCTGGTTCGTCTTGGTGGGAGGCGAGCGCCCTAACCCCTGCACTACCGCGGCCAAGGAATAGAAAAGTGTGACGCCCGCAACGGAGACGCGACAGAAATGCGTCAGGGTGGTATTTTGCGTTAAGGAAGTGGGGAGGGGGAGCATGCTACACACAAGAAAACCTCGAATGCGAGTCCACTAGTTTACCACTGCGTCCCTCGCTCGGGTTTCTGAAAATAAATTTTTTACTTATTATTAATTTTTTGTTTATTGAGACTTCCGCTTTGTGCCACTGCCATTGGACTGATGGGAAGAGGCGGGAAGGCGATTCAGATACTAACCTATCCTAAATTTACTCCCCCCCCCCCCCCCTAAAAAAGGACAAATCCACACCCCAAAAAAAAGATAGATCCACAATTTGCCTCGGATGCTTACTCAGAACTTCACGGGCAGAACGTAACGCCAGTGACCTTTGCCAAGGACACCACCCACATACTCCATGCTTCGGTAGACTTTCACGGGAACAGCTTGCTCACTAACTTCCGTTTACCGTCCAGGTGTTCCAACAACTCGGCAACCTCACAGCTGTAGAATTCATGACGATTTAGCAGTACAAACCGCGCAAAAATAATTATTCTGAAAAACCAAACAAAAAACATTCTAAAAGACGGAGGCATGTGGATTATGACACCGCGCTATTATGTTGCTCAAGGGGGTAATGCAATTCAGATATCACAAAAGAATTATTTTGAAACCTTAAGATAGCGTGGGACGTAAATAAACGCTGAATATCTTAATCGAAGTCTACTGGCTATTACAAGACAAATTAGAACAACCAAGGAAGGGTAATTCTAGAAAACAATATTTGTCAAGATTGTGAGTAGATTTTTTTGCATTTTCTATCGAGCTATTTCTTACGCCGTAAATGCGTAGTTTACATTACGGCGTAATATGTCATGCCCAAGGAATATGGCATAAGATTTGCTGACTAAGCTGGAAAAGATAGTTTTCTAAGAATGTAATTTCTTGAATTTTCTGTAATATTCACAAATATTAATCTAACACTTTTAATTCGACTTTAAGACGGGGAACTACTTTCCCTCCGTCGTTACAAAATTTACTGGGCGCATGCCAGTTAGTGTGTCTGTTAATAAATATATAGGTATGTGTTTGTGTGTGTGTGTGACACACATACACTTGAAGGGGCAATGGCATTAACCAAAGGTGCTCATTAACCATGAATATTTTATACCAATTATGAAAGCTACAAGCTGAATTTAAAAACAAATACTTTGAACGTTTTTTTGCTGTAGTTCTGCATGTGGTACGAAAAGAAAAAAAATCTTCTTAGCCTGTATATCACACAGTAGCGAACTTCTAAAACTCGTTATAAATACAAATTAATAGTGATGGTAAATAGGTACGTATATAGGGCTTAACGTCTCGTCGACAGCGAGGTCATTAGAGACGGAGCAAGTTGCTCAGGGGAGCAGGGGAGGGGAAGGAATCGGCCATAACCTATTCGCCTCGACTGATTTAGGCATACGTACTATGAAAGACAGAAATCAGCATGGCCGGACCGGGGATCAAACCGGTGGTTTTCCTAAATGCGAGTCCACTCATTTACCACTGCTGGGGTAACAGCACCTTCCGAGTGACACACTTTTTCAAGCTGGGGCCTTGAAGGGTGACATCGAATGAAACCCCAGGATGCACTGGCGGCGGAATGCGGAATGCCAAGGTGGATGGGTATTGAGAGTACTCTGAGAAAACCTACCGGCCAACGGGAACGTCCGCCGCGTTTTACTAGTACGAAAATCAGCGCGTGAGTGACGGGAATCGAACGCGGGTCGCTATTGCAGGGAATACCTCGGCCACGGTAGCTGTGCCAGTCAAGAAATGCCTCTTGGGAGGAGACAGGATCTCACATGTAAGTGTAGACATGAGCGAAGTCTGTTTGGCTTACAAGAAGGACTCCAGTGATGGGCGGANTGGCAAAGGGGTTGGGCGGAGGTGGGTGGGTGGAAGGGATGGGAGAAGAGAGCAAGCTCGTAAAAGCTGTTCACGGTAAAGTGAGCACTTTCGAAAGCCCTGGCTAAGATCTACTTGTATGCACATTGTGTATTCTTCCAACATATGTACAGTTAACATTGCCGTGGGACTGATCACTCTATTCATGTGTCGGTTAAGTGAAACTGTGAAATTATTAGGAAAGTAAACATTTTACAAATTTGCTTATTCTTACACTTATATGCATTAAAAAATCATTATGTAAACTAAATTATTTCAGTATTCACAAATGTTTACCTTAAACTTTTTTAATTCAACGCTAAGACGAGGAACTACTTTCCCTCAGTCGTTGCCAACTTTACTGGGCGCCTGCCAGCCATTGCGCCCGTTAAAATATATGCAGTTAGGGGCAGCGAAATTTTTCAAAAGTTGATTTCAAAAGTGCTCACTTTACTGTGAACAGCCTTTAACAGTTAGGATTCGTGAGGCTTGCGGATGAGGGCTAAGGCCGGGATTACAATGACTTCACGTTTCACGTCACGCGTTTCAATTAACGCGTTCATCTAGGCCGGTTATACCTTGACTAGCGTGTTTCAGTGAAACCTATTACGATCGTTTCACTTATTCGTTCACGTAAAGAAGTGACTGGCAATGTTAAGCTTTTGCGTGATACGTGACTCTGTACCACGTGATCTTGCAGCCCAATCACAATAGGGAAGAAGTTGAGTTTTCTTTACTTTTCCCGGTTTTGTTTTTATTTTTGCTATTTCGTCTGCTATACTCTACCACACTTGTAATTTTCTCCCAGAAATGAGGACGAAAAAATGATAGAAGACAGACTAGGGTTATTTTGATATTTAATTCGTAAATATGTAGGGAGATTTATATTGTCACATATCATTAATTATGTTTCCCATAAGTATAAAAATGTTTGCATTTCATGCAGGGTGTTTACCATTAAGTTTGCAATTTTTAGTACTTTATAAAACACAACTACATTTTCTTGAACAGGTCAATGTTAATTAGGGATTTATTCGCATATACACAAAAAAACATGTCTACATCTCCCGGGTATTTTTCGTTCTGGAGGTTATGGCCATCTCCTGGTTGTTTTCAAAGTTTGCATAAATCACGAGTGCCATACTTTCGCTACCGGTTTTGCCAAATTTAAGTTAAATACGCCTGTATAACTTGAATCATCAATGTTTCAATCTAAAAAGCATCATCACTTATTCCCGACATTTCAGTTGGATATCGTGATATTCCGACTTAAAACGTATAAAATGCTGGATACAAATTATAAAAACTCAAAACAAATTGGAACACGTCCTAAAAATTTTACAATTTCACTTGACGGACTCGAATAAAGATATCAGGATTATGGAAATGTTAATTTAAGATACGACGGAATAATATATAACGTGCATACAAGTGGATCTTAAGCAGAACTTAAAAAAAATACTCAATTTACAGTGAACAGCCTTTACAACACTTTTTACAAAGTTGCGACTCAAATACAGGTTAGGAATACCTCCTCCCCCCTCCCGACCAATTCCACCCCGTAAAAATGCGGGTTTGTTGTAGAACAAAAAGTAAACAAACGGCACATCATTGCTGAAACACTGAATGTAACAGTTCTTTTGGTAATTCTTCAAACAATTTTGGGGACATGCACTGGAGACGAAAATAGGTGTACCTCACAATTTCTTTGTAATGCATGTACGTACGTTTTCTGTTAGCAGACATTCAAACAAAAACGTAACTTTGAGAAGCGAGATTATTACTTTGTGTTTTGTTTTTGCAGGCTTTGTGTAAAACATGGTGCAGTTTTGAAACATTGCCCAAAGAAAACAGAATTTTGTGTACTGATGACTTTATCGAAATAGTTTCAGTTAAAAGGATAAATCTGTTTATTAAATCGGACATTCTGATCGGTTGAGAGTTCATCCGTACGTATAAGTTGAAAGTTGGGTTACTCTGTCACTCTTTTCTACGTACGTACATATGGGCGCATGCATATATGCAGGGTTCAACTTTTACTCATATAGTCGGTTCACGACTACGTGCGAACGTACGTTACTTGGACGTTGCGAATCCATGTTTAGCCCGTGGGCCCAACGTTCATCCCGTACATGGGAGACGGTGTGACGGCGGCGTGTTGCTATATGGACCGGCGTGTGGGCAGGGAAGGACGGTTGGCAAACCGCCGGCCAGTCCTGTATATGGGCAGGGCAGGGCCAGGCTTGGCGCCGACCACGGTTGCAAAGGAGGCTGTGCAGGCCAACAACTCCTCCGCGCGACCGTTACACCACGGTGATTCACCAGCCTCCGTCTTCTTCCGCCGCCGCCGGCCGTCCTTGCAAAGCCGCGTTCACGCCGCGGTCAGGTGCACCATTATCACCTGCGAGCTAACACGCTTCAAGATTAACCCCTAGTCAAATATTTGAAACGCCTAGCTAAGATATATTCTACTCAGGTTGGGAAGATCAATTCTTTTAGTTTGGCAACTAAAATTTTTCACCTCTAGATAAGCGCTAGTGTCGCTTGTGTACCGGATTTTCTATATTTTCTACGTTAAAAAACAAAATAATTCCAATATCAATAAATCAAATATAAAATAACTACTTAACTAAGTAAAATATTTTTCTTTCATTATTCACTTATCTTAAAATTTTAATTAAAAGTGACCTCTTTGGAACACTGCTCACCTAGCGGCGGAAATTTTCCCAATGCCAAATTCTCCAAGAAGAAAAATACTCGTTTTGTTCCTAACCTGAGTAGAAGTAACCTTAGCCTCGCTGTCACGTCTGCTTATGAGGAAGCACTGTGACGCACCCTCCCAAGACTGCGAAGGGCATTCACGGCGAGCTGAATTTCTCGCAAACTAGATTTTTAACAATAATAGGTATCTATATTATTACACGCGATGTAAGCTAATGGGTTAAACTACAGGTGCCACTTTGTACTTTTATCCTTTCCCTTAAGGAAACTGGGTAGGAAAGCCCTAATTGTTTTTTACATCTCCTAAAAAAAAAGTATTCCCAGAACATTAATATACTGAGATAACGCATATACCTACAAACACTGATTATACAGACCATATTTTACTGGGGAGCCCCCTTAAGGCCGATTCACTTTGCGTTAACTAAGAAGATACGGCATGCCATTTCTTTTTATAAAATCGTAGTTGTTTTTACATTGAGGTTAATAATAACTTGTTTTTGATAAGTCGTAATGCAGTACTATCAAATATGTTGTATCTAGGATCTAAAAGTCACCTATGCAAACAAATAGCAATAATGTACATATAATGAGTAACTCTGATAATAGTTCAAACATTTGCATCTATGTGCCCTTTCTCTCACATAAATTGAAGCCTATTTACGCTCATAGATTATCTTACATTTGTAGTTTTTGAGAAGGTTAATTTGTTTATCAGTCACGCAAGCGCAAACAAAATTAAAACTTATACTTAAATTGCAATCGTATACCACTAACACAATATACAATCCATATCGGAGTTGGTAGGAATAAAAACGAATAGAGAAGAAGAAAAACAAAAAAAAATTGTTTCTTCAATCTGAAGGGCTAGCACTACATTAATTTTGCGTTATGATGAATTTGAGTCAGCTTCTCACATGGAAACATTTTTACTCTTAATCCATTGTGAATACACTGCTGCGCGATCTACACCTGAACATAACAACACCAAGTTAACGCAAAGAGCTCCATATTAACTTCAATGTGAATCGGTCTTTATAGTCGTTTTGCAAGTGAAAACTTACCACTTAAGAATTACGCAGAAACAGCCGATCGCGCACGCTGAACCACTGTTCTGAATTTACGGTTCACTATTCATGTGTTAAATTTTAATTCCAGCAAATTAAACACTCGCGATAAGTGTAACCGCTTTACGTGTTGTTGGCAACTAAACGCCTGACTTCATATGCCACAACCGGTAATCACATCATTATTTAAAGCTGAAGTTTTCTGGCGGAAACGCATCCTACGAACTGAATTAATCATAAATATCCTCACACATTTGCCCTTTTGATATTTTTAATGCTTTCTGAATACTGTAACAATTTTCTCGTCAACAAGAACTACTACCATGCTCTAATTGATCACAGCCACAAACTTCTAAACGGTTAAGGAAATTCCTACAAAGAATACATACAACCTGCTAAGTTATGTTTTGAACCAGAGCACGGATCGACATAATTTCGCTTTCCCTGTACACGTTATGATTCTTAATTTAACGTCTCTTTTTTATTCGTAAATAACTCTTACACGACGCACAATGAGTTCCGTGTAAGACTTGGATTGCCAGAATATCCAGCAAATTTCATACTAAAAAAGTTCCCACACAGTTGTCACAAATAATTTGCAGCAACATTTCTCATTGCAGTAGTCTACGGCCGCTGTGAATTTGTAATAGCCACGATGTTAGTATACAAGCTCCTGCTTCCTTCAACTATCACAAGACATGTTTAACTATATTTATTTAACAATAAAAATAGTTCTTGACAGTGAAATGTTCCACTAAATCGCTGTTAGCAGAGCTTAAATTCGTGGTCTACTCTCATCTGGTTGATATACACTTTTGTCAAATGACCAGCGTAAATAACAGCAGAATCACTTGTTTCGCGCAACATGCGTGGCATTGCGTAAAGAGAAAGGACACATATTTTATCTTCTGGTCTTGCATGAGACCTGCCTTGCACAAGAAATTCTCGTACGAGAATATGTCCAAGATCGACATCTTGCACGAATTTTGCATGCATCTTGCGTCGTGTAAAAGTTGCTTTGCTCCTAATCACGTGCAATAAATTGCCGTTCAGGGCAGATCACGAGCAAGCTCAGAAGATAAAACAAGCGCTATTTTTTCATGCAAGGTATTGCAAGTAGCAAAGAACAGGCGATCCCAATAATACTTCTACACTGGTCACGTGAAGTATATGCGTGTATGCGTGTATGTATGTATGTACGTATGCATGTATTGTGTATTTATAGTTGGCATTTTATATTTATTTCTAATATTTTCTATCCTGGAAAGGTTTTAACATTTAAACACAGACCTGGTGACTGAGAACAGTATTTGAGACCCCTTTCTTTCTAGTAATCCCGAGACATAATAGCGATTTGCCGCATGAATGCTGAATAAATCACCTGTGTCCGATTTCAGACCTTGGGACTTACAGTTCTGAACTGGGAATTTTGATTACGCCAGGATTATTACCAGGGCCGTAGTAATGGGGATGGGTCCATGGGGCCTGGATCACCTCTTCCCCCTCACTAAAATCCTTCCCACGCAACCCAGCCGGTTGGCAAGCTTGGAATATCCTGTCTGTGCGTTAAGAGTTTATTACTTATTGCAGTTTTCCCGTGGCAGTTATTGTACACATTTTTCAAATTTTTTCTTCAAGCGAGAGGACGGTATTAGTTTTAGAGTCCTTTAAAAATGCCTCCCGTGATGGAATTTGGGAGAACTACTACTTACGTACTTCTATCGTACATTGGAGATAATGAACACATGGTTTGTTCGGAACTTTGCCTGCAGTTTTATTCTTAACTCCAGTTAAAAAATAATAGGTCATCGTGGATGACAAGTACTTCCACTTGATGAACTTGGGAGTCAGTGACAATATATGGCGACGCATGCTACGAGACGTCAAATTTTGTATTGTAGGCACCTGTAAGGTATTGATTACTACATAAAATAATTTTTTAAATGGTTTGTTAACACTCCCACTTTGCGCTGATAAACTAGTCTGATGGAGAGAGTGACGAGGGGAGGGAGTAAATTCAAACTCGAAAACCAGCGAGCGAAGTCAGCACGTAGTCCGAAATCAGAGACTACAATCGATTCTACCAACTGTCAACGATACGTATGCACTAGCACACGCCGAAATGTCCCTCAATCCGGGAGTAGAACCCAAGACCCCTCGGAAGGCAAAACTGTGTCTGACTACTTCGTTGAGTTCGGATTCAACTTCGAAGAAACATAACGAGATATGAATAAGTATAGGCTGTTCACGGTAAAGTGAGCACCTTTGATGCCCTAGTTACTTGTTCCTTTCAGCCATTTTTTATCCTTTAACCACATTTTGAAAATAAATATTGCCATGTAAGTAATAACACGGTGTGTATATTCTACCGCACTCGGAAGTTAACGTCTAAGGCTAAAATAAAATATATTGAGATGGCTTTAAAAAGTGCTCACTTTACCGTGAATAGCCTATACAGAGATTCTCAGTTATAATTATATTCACGATGCCTTAACCAGATATTATACCCGTTATTCGTACAGGCTTTTCGAGGTTAACTGACCACAATTGAAAGCCCTTCTTAGGATCGACTTTATTGTCCATTTGGTATGCTTGCTCTATATTACATAAGCATTGCCATGGACCCTATTACTTTATTAATTCGCCGATCAAGTGTAACTGCGAAAATGTTAAGAACTTAATGCCACCAATTTGTTAATTCTTGCTCATATGTTAAGAAAATAAAAAGAAACTAAATTAAATTAATACATCGTTCACAAATTCAAACGCTACACTTTTGATACAAATGGAACTTCTTTTTCTACGCCGCTGTAAACTTTACTGGAAGTCCGATTGTCAGCCTGTCCCTTAAATTACATGCAGTTGCGAAATTATCTCCCCCCCTCCAAGATTGATGTCAAAAGTGCTCTTGTTAAAATAGAGCATACGCGTTACATGTACTGGTACGTAATAAATGACTAGCAAAAATTAACGTTGCTATGTGAGATAGCTGAAGTCGGACTGATAGTCTTGCGTGCGTAAACTACTTTTCAAAAGTAACTTCAGCTAGGTTACCTGAGAGATAAAAATATTAGTTGTGAAATATATTGGCAGAAATTCCTTTTAATACCATAAATTGACGCCATTATTAAGTAAGTCACAATTATACCTAAATACATAAAACAAAAGTGCAGTGATCTAGCTTGAATACTATGCCATACTTGACAGGGTGATAAACGTATAGTCAGTAAAATAACAGTGTTCAAATAACATTATAATAAAAAACAAGCAATGTTAATAATAATAATAATAAATATCCTATTTCACAATTCCGTATTACAAATGTATACAAAGTTATGTGTCCTTGTTCTTAACACTTGGTTCTAATTTACGTATTTTTTGTGTCTACCAAACTCTGTTCTATGATGTTTATTACTGAAACCAATTACTGACTCTTTTGACATAAACCTTGATTGTAAAATTTTCGAACCACAGCGAGAATTAAGATGAATGATAATATTTTTGCAACAAATATTTCTAAATTGTGCCTCGCACATATCAAAATTTATATCAAGAAAAATGTAAGATAAATAAATCATAAAACCGAAGTTATGAAAATAATTACACCGAATGCATTTTATTCAGTTCACTTGCTGTGATGTAACTCTTCGACTACGTTTGTACGCAATACAGTATTCGTGCTAGACAACGATTAGCTTTGGCAGAAACGATGTATGTATCGCAAGTAGACATGAAGAACGGAAGTAGTTAGAAAATAGCGGTTCAAGAACAGGGGCGTCGGGGCGCTGACGAGGGAACGAGCGGCGGAAAATTTTGGATGACGTCATTTTCCCCCTTTCCCCTCAAATACGGCAACATTTGCTAGAATTTCCCTTAAATGTCCCGAATTTCCATCAAAATTTCCCGAATTTCCCTTAAAAAAATATGTTATGCACAATCCCGCTGAAATTGCTCATGACCCCACAATCAGGCTAAATGACTCCTTTTTGGGCAAATGAGGAGTCACTCTCGTCTTTGATTGGCTACGCGAGGCTCTCGAAAGGATCTTGTCTCTCTGTCATGATGGTAAAGTATTAATAAAAATGGTCTCAAGATCTGATTATTACTGCGAATGTAATGTTAAAATTTATGGCCATTGAATTTAAGCGCTTCTTGTTTTATACACACCAGACTATTTCTTTGTATATTAGTAGATCAGTAACGCATATACAGACGTTCCTACAGTTCCATGGTGTTTCTTGGCTGGCGCATGAACAAAGTGATAAGGCAATGTTATTTGTACACATGGTAGAAAAGTATATATTACGCAGGGCTTTGAAAAATGTTCAGTTAACGTGAAAAATCTATAACTATACGCATGTGGAAATATATAAATTATAAGTTAACTTTTACTGGCGTGATGACGACAAACTGTACAAGTTTAGTTCAACAGCACCCTCAGACACAACATATTTTGTGTGATGAAGATGGGGCAACGACGGCATATAACCTTGGGAGGAACGGGAGTACCCCGATAAAAATCACCGACCAGCAGCAACGTCCGCCATGCTTCCCACATGCGGAAATCCGAGTTTGTTCCTGCTGTAAATCGAACCCTGT